>PITA01021704.1:0-32070 GCA_004023965.1 Spilogale gracilis | reverse complement strand
TAATCTAGGGAGGGAAACGAAACAACAGACTTTGAACACAGAAACAAACTGAGGGACTTGGAGGGAGGGGGGTGGAGGGATGGGAGAGCCTGGTGGTGGGTACTGGGGACACCTAAAGCGGGGAGCACTGGGTGTGGGGAATGGGGAATGAATCTTGAAACACTGGAAAAAAAAATTTAGTAACAATAAAAAAAAAAATGACATAAAAAAAAAAAGAAAAAAGTACATGGTTTAAAAATGGTTTTAATGGTTTTAATATCCTCTGTGGCAAAAAAGTACATAGTTTACAAATAGTTTATACAAAAAAGTACAATTTTCAGTGGGATGAAACTCTAATATTGTGTTGGAAATTTAAGGAAAAATAATTTGTTTCCTAAGATATTGATACATAGCAAAACTCCTCATTTGGGAGGGAAGAGGAAGAACAGAGTAACATTTGATGCTTGAAATGGAACTGTGATATATTTTTAGGTATCATTTATTTTTTAGAGTGGGAAACCCGTTTTGGTTTATAAAAGTAATAAGCATTTTCTCATTTATATAGATATATATGTATATATATGTTTATATTATATTTCAGTCTTGCATACATCATGACTACTTGAATGCATTCTTTTATTATTTAGTTGCTTTCTCAGTATACAGAACTTCAACTAAAAATCACATATACATGTAATTTATATTGATTTTGAGATGATATATGTTTATATATTAAGCTTACACAAACACACAAACACACACACACACACACACACACACACACATATTCAGAAGTTACTTGTTTGCCTGCTGGAAACTAAGCAAATTTAGCCTCACTTTCCTGTTTTGTAGCATGGGCAAGCTGGGCATCTTTCCTATAGTTCATTCTTGCATCTAAATGAGATAAATTTTAGAAATACTATTCTGAAATGATAGATACTTGGAAAATTTCCTTTCTTAGCAGACAAGAACTTTATGTAACATGTTACTTTGTATGAAGTTCTAATAATGAGGATATGGTTGAAAGTAGATTTTAATTGAACTTCAGATGCTCAAGTTGATAATATTTCTGTGTGGAATTTAACATTTTTATCGACACTTTAATAAGACTATTCTTTACTTCAGAGCAGTAGGAATGAAATAAGTCTGATATTTTAAACCTTGGGATGCTTAAAAAGTTTTTAATATGGTAAGTGCCATTACCATAGATATTGTTCTTTATTTTCTGACTACTTCAGAATAAATAGTGGTCTGATGCTTCCCCTCAATATTTTTTTTTAATTTAAAAGTAGTAAAAATTAAAAAAATAAGCCTTGAGTTGTAACATTTGCCAGTTTCTAGTGTATAAATCCTTCCATCATGGCTGGTTTTAAGTTATCCATCTGATGTCACTGAAGGCAGGATTGGGAATAGAAGTTCACAATGGCTCTTTGGCTGTATGAACCAGCACCAAAATATCACGGGATTAATATATTCATTTCATAAAATTTCTATTTTTACCTCAAAATTGATGCTTTTTAAAAAATCAAATAGAACAGAAGGGTTGGTAATGAAAAAAGAAAAATGATTCAAAACTCAGTCTCCCAACCCTAATCTTGCTTCCTGGAAGTTACTCCTTTGAACTGTTTCTGCTTGTAGTGCTGCTGGTTTTATTTCCCTCAAAATCTAAGTAACTTACCAACATGACTATTTCTTTTTCTTTTGCTTTTTTTAAATTTTATTTTTATTTTTTTAATCATGTTCAGTTAGCCATCATTAGTTTTTGATGCAGTGTTCAATGACTCATTGGTCACATATTAACACCACATGTGCCCTCCTTAATACCCATCACCCAGTTACCCCCCTCACTTCTGAAACCCTCAGTTTGTTTCCTGGAGTCCAGAGTCTCTCATGGTTTGATTCTCTCTCCGATTTCTTCCTCTTTGGTTTTCCCTTACTTCCCCCATCCTCCATGCTATTCCTTATGTCCCACCTATGAGTGAAACCATATGATAATTGTCTTTCTCTGCTTAACTTATTTCACTTAGCCTTTCAATTCCATCCATGTCAGTGTGAATGGTGGGTATTCATTCTTTCTGATGGCTGAATAATATTCCATTTTATATATGTACTACATCTTCTTTATCTGTTGAAGGAAAGCATCTTGGCTCCTTCCATAGTTTGGCTGTTGTGGACATTGCTATTATGAATGTTAAGGTGCATGTGCCCCTTCTTTTCAGTACATCTGTATCTTTGGGGTAAATACCCAGTAGTTCAGTTGCTGGTCATAGGGTAGCTCTATTTTTAACTTTTTGAAGAACCTCCATACTGTTTTCCAGAGTGGTTGCACCAGCTTGCATTCTCACCAACAGCGTAGGAGGGTTCCTCTTTCTCCACATTCTCTCCATTATGGCTATTTCTTAATTTGGCCACAATATAAACACAGTTCTTTCAACTAAGAAATTTTTCTGTTGTTGAATAACTTTCTTCCCTCCATTTTCACTATTTTCTGTCATTACTATTAACTCTATCATCATGAATGATACCCTGTCTTTTCTTTCATAATTTTTATTTTTCCATTTTTACTGTTTTCATTCTTCCTTTGAGATTTTTTAACAATCGTGTGATTTGATACTTGTGCTTTTTCCGTTTTTTCTTAGCAATGTTTTCTTATGTAATGAATAAAGTATATTTGAATCTTATGAGTCCAACTAAAGTCTTTTATAATATTTCATACTTCCTGAATTATCATTTTTTCTTTTATGTTTTTCTTTCTCAAGCTTTATCTTCTATAATGTTGTTTTTCACATAGCTGTTGACCATCCATTGTTGATATTCAGTAATGTGTGACTGGGTTGATTTGTCTGTGGGTGATTTGAGTGTTCTCTCCTGAGTGTTCTCTCCATTTCTAATCTGAAGTTGTCACACTAGGACTTTCAACACATCTTTCAGCACATTTCAGGTGTGGGTAGACTGTTCAGGCTTCAGTTTGGGATCATCCTGGGGCACCCCTAAATGCAGGAGAAAGCTTAGGGACACCTGGGTGGCTCAGTCATTAAGCATCTGCCTTCAGCTCAGGTCATGGTCCCAGAGTCTCAGGATAGAGCCCTGCATTGGGCTCCCTGCTCGGTGGGAGGCCCTCTTGTTCCTCTCTAGCTGTGTTTCTCTCTGTCAAATAAATAAATAAAAACTTTAAAAAGAAAGTGAAAGAAAGAAAGAAAGAAAGAAAGAAAGAAAGAAAGAAAGAAAGAAAGAAAAAGAAAAAAAGGTAGCTTAAACCACAGCATGTAATTTTAATGTAGAAGTCCTGGTCTTCTCAGGCCATTTTTCATTTAATTTAGAGAAGTTGTGTGCATGGAGAGGAGGGGGATTATGGGCATGATGCAACTAATTATTTTCACAATTTTGGTTCTCTGCATTATAGAATTAATACCTGTATATGTGTTTGTAGCTTTGATAAATGTTATAGAACACATTCGTTTTATTTATTAATAAGTGTATTCCAGGGTGCCTGCATTCTAAAATTGATGAGTTAGGCAGAGAAAAGAATGGATGGGGGAGGAGACATGTGGGAGAGCAGACTGGCACAGTTGTTTCATGGGAGGAGATTGCCACCAGTCCCTTCTTCCCGCTCTCAACCCATCTTCCAGGCTTTTCATGATACATGCAAATTCCAAATCCAGTGCCTTTGTAGAATTCTGCTAAGGATATATGGGTTTTTCCTTGGTGCAGACTGTTTCTATACATTCTGAGTTGTGACTTCATTTTTGTTTGATCCAATGAAGGCTTCAGTCTGCCTTCATTTTTCCAGAAATCTGAAATCCCTTATCCATGAAGGATTTTTTCTCCTCATTTTTGTGGATTTATTTCATATTCTCGTCAACAATATGAGTATGAATAGGAATTTGGAATGCAAACTTCATTATCATTGAACCTATTGAACAGGGAACCTATTTGGGATCTTACCATCAATGAACCATCTTAGTACCTTCCTTGGGTGCTAGCCACATTATATTTGTGTCTATACATGATTTTTGTTTGTTTGTTTGTTTGTTTGATGTAAGCACTAGTTAAATACTGAGCAATACCATCAGGGTTTTGTTTTAGTTTTTGTTTTTAGGAAAATAACAGTATTAGGAAGTTATTTTCCTCTAAAAATGTACCCATTAGTAAAATTCTTATTCTAAATTTGGTTTGTAAAGTTCTGAGCACTATATACATTTAGGAAGATCTCTTCATTTGGAAGAAAAAACCAAAATCTTGTAAGTGGTCATAATTTTCTGATGCTGGATCTGATTTCTATTTTTATCACAATGAAAATATAAATTTGCATCCCTAAATACTCTCCTTGGTCAAATAATCTTAGAAAATACTTCCAGTCATATTATCTTAGCCCAAACTATAAGGATTATTTCTTTTTTTTTTTTTAAGATTTTATTTATTTGACAGAGAGAAACACAGCCAGAGAGGGAACACAAGCAGGGGGAGTGAGAAAGGGAGAAGCAGGCTTCCCGCGGAGCAGGGAGCCCGATGTAGGACTCGATCCCGGGTCTCTGGGATCATGACCTGAGCCGAAGGCAGTCGCTTAACCAACTGAGCCACCCAGGCGTCCATAAGGATTATTTCTTTAATTCTCCATGATATACTCTTAACAACAACAACAACAACAAATTGATTATAGGAGGCGTTTGAGCACCCGAAGCAAGTGACCTTATGAAGATGGATTCCATTTATTGACTAAGAGTTTCACTTTATGTTGGCTCAATTGAATTTTCCAAAGCTCGAATGTTATTTTAAAGTAATCTATAAATTTTATTTTTAAGTATTTTAAGCCAGATAATACAACTCTTACTCTACTATATTCTAGCCATAGTTATTTCATTGATTAGTTATTTCAAAATTAACTATTTTAGTAATATTAAATAGTTAATGTAAGAAACATGTTCAAAATTTACAGTGAATTATAGAACTAATACTAACTGGAGAAGAATATAAATATTATTTGCCTCATTCATTTTCATGTATACTGCTATGAATGCAACTAATGTTTTTAGAATTTTGGTTCTCTGCATTATAGAATTAATAACTTTATATATGTTTGTAGCTTTAATGAATGTTATAGAACACATTAGTTTTATTTATTAGTTATAAACCATAACTTATATGTAAGTGGCGGTAATATATATACATGTTCTCTTTATGTATATATGTATGTGAGTATTTTCAAAGCCAGATTAAGCAGAATGCTTGAAGTCATCCACGCTTCTTTCCATGCCTTATTATTCTGCACCACACATTCAGTTATATTGAGTGGTTAGGGTTAGGCTGACACTTTTCAGGTTGAAAGGCAGAAACATTTATATTCACTGACAAACAATTTGGGAGTACTTTCCTTGGGTTGCACGAAACTTGCTCTAACACAATTCTCATTCTGTTCTACTATGAAGCCTCTGCAACATTTGGCATCCTCTTACTGAATTTGCATATAATGAACCAAATGGCACCACAGGTTGATTGTAATATATGTTAAAAAGTTTATGCAAAATTTTCCATCTTTGAAATTTAGATTAATGTGGGGATTATTTTGTATATTTTTTTAAGGAAGAAACATTACTGATTTTCCTCTGCACAGAATTGTAATATGTTTCCGTATTGGAAACTATAAAAATATCAGAAAATACCAGAAAAAATAGTAATGCTTATAATCCTACTCAATCCGGGGCTCCTGGGTGGCTGAGTTGGTTAATGCCTTTGGCTCAGGTCATGATCCCGGAGTACTGGGTTTGATTCCCGCGTCAGGCTCCCAGCTCCCTGGGGAGTGTGCTTCTCCCTCTGACCTGCCCTCTCATGCTCTCTCTCACTTGTTCTCTCTTTCTCAAATAAATAAATAAAATTTTTTAAAAAAATTCTTCTCAATCTTATTATCAAAGATAATAACTATTGGTAACTTATGTGTCCTTTAATCATATTTATTCATAAACATACATTATATGTATTTGATAGGTGCATTTGTAATCATGCCATTTATATTTGCAGACTTTTTGCTTAATTTTGAATGACATTTTCTATGTCATTTGTTTTTAATGGATGCATGGTATTCCATCCTGTGTACATTTGACCATGTCATCACCCTCTCCTGTTGGGTATTTACATTATTTTCATTTTTTGTTATTAGAAATTAAACTATTGATAAAATTTATTTTCTAAATTTTTATGTATATCTATAATTATATTGGCTATTTTTTGTGTGTAATCTGATCATGCTCTTAGCACATTTTTTATATCTCAAATATATGTCGTCTTACTGATTTAGAGGAGTCATTTTTTTCATAATGATATTAATCTTTGGATTATCCTATATGTTGCAAATGATTTCTCCTACTTCTTCAATTGCTTTATAATAAGTGTGATTATTTTTGATATGTGCTGTAGTTTAAAATGTCTATTTTAGTACAGTTTCTAGGGAGAAGTTGGCAGTTTCTCAAAAAGTTAAACACAAACATACTTTATTTATTATTCAGCAACTTTTCTTTTAGGAATTATCCCAAATAAAAACATACATCCACAAAAGTCTAGTACGAAAATGTTCATTATAACACTCTTCTTATTAACAAACCATTGGAAGCAATTTAAGTCTAACCCCAACAACAACAACAAAATACTGGAAAAAATTGTGGTATAGTCATAAAATACTTGGCATTAAAATAAATGAACTACAGATTCACACAAAAACATATTAATAGAAGAATCTCAAAAACATTCCCATGATAAGAAACAAGACACAAAATAATATGTAGACTGTGTTACTCCATTTCTGTGATGTTCAACAACAGATATAAATAATATATAGGGTTAGACATCAAAAGGATTGTTGGTTGCCTCTGTGAAGGGGTAAGGGAGAAAGAATGGAAAGGGACACAGTGGAACTCTCAGAGGTTTTAGTAATATCTTTCTCTCATTTAGTGCCTTGATTACATGGGTTTATAGTAGTTAAAACTTGAGAAGCTCTACTGTCATGGACTGCATTGTATTCCATCAAAATTCATATGTTGAGGAACTAGCCCTTAGTACCACAGAATATGACTATATTTAGAAATAAAACCTTTAAAGAGGCAGTTCAAACAAGGTCATATAGGTGGGCTGCGATCCAGTAAAGCTGGTGTCCTTGTAAGAGGAGAAGACATTCCAGGGGGAGACCTCACGAAGATAGAAACAGAAAACAGTCATCAACAAGCCAACGGGGGAGACTGAAGAAGAAACCAACCAACCCTGTTAACACCTTGATCTCAGACTTTTAGCATCCAGAATTGTAAGAAAATAAATTTTTATTTTTTTAAGCCACCCAGTCTGTGATGTTTGTTATGGCAGCCCTGACAAATTAATATATCCACTTTCTAGATTTGTGCATATTATTGCAGGTTGTTATACTCAATAAACAAAAAATGTCGACTATTTAACTTCTATTTATGGCCAAGCTGGAATAGCAGGGAATGAATTACTCTCTGACTGAAATAATGAGTAAAGACTAGACAGAGCACACGAATTAGTGGTTTTGAAGATATTCAACGTGAGCTAAGGAAGATGGTTATCACTGAAGTAGGAAATGACTGAAGTGAGCCCTACAGTAATTTTCTGAATCCCACTTGAAGAAAATTCCATATAATTTCACAGTTTGAGGGAATCCATACAGATCCTAGTGGTCTTCATCAGCTGAAGAGGTGTAGTTTGAAATTCAGAGAGTCCAAAAGCAACGTGGAGATTAAGAGAACTATACATAGAACTTCAGAGATCTACATAAGGTCTCTGGAGGATCCATCTGAGTACTTACCAGTGCCTATGTGTGAAGGATCTAGTAAGGCTGGGAAGAGAACCACCCATAGATTAGAGCAAAAAAATCCTTAGAGTTCATACAGGACTTGGAATACTCCCATTGTTACCACCCAGTATAGAAAACCTCATCTTTCACAGGGCATGTGGTGATCAGAAAGTTTTCTTTTATGAGTTGGGCCAAATAATTTTTATACTAAATACTGCCTCTCTAACACAGGCTGAAAGCAAACTCCCCAAAGATAAAACTGTTCCAAAGGAATGGACCATATTCCAGAATAATGATCAAAACTATTTGTGAACATTTAAAACTCTCCAGAACCCAACAAGATAAAATCGCGTGGCATCCAAACAAAAAAGTGGCATTTATGCAAATAAGAAAAACATGATCCTAAATGAGTACAGGAACATCAGTCATTTGAAAATGATCTGGTAATGACACAAATGATAGAATTAGTAGACAACAATATTAAAATCCTTATTATAATTTAATTACCTATGTTCAAGAAAATGAAAATTTAAGCATGTTAAGTAGAAATCTGGAAGCTATAAAAACAAACAAAAATGCAACTTCTAGGGATGAAAAATGCAATGTCTGAGATGAACCATGTTAAATATATATATGCTTTCCTTTGTATTTTTGCTAAAATCATGTCCCATATTGAGAGATGTTCACCTAAACTTTCTTTAAATTTCTTCACAGTTTTAAATTCCATAGTAAAGCATTATCTGAAATATATTTTGTGTGGTATGAAGTAGGACCTAATTTATTTTTCTATATCATTAAACAATAGTTAGAATACTAATTATGTTATCTGTCATTATGTCATTGATTTAAAATTCCAGTTGTTAATATTTATGAGTGCAGGTATATGTTGATGACTATCAGTCGGGGATTTTTTTCTTCTGCAACCTCTATTTGGCAAAGACATCTTTATCCAAGGTATTTTCCTGCATCTCTATTTTGGCCTGGCTAGTTTACGATCTAGGTACTCATTGTGGATGTTCTTGTTTGACATCTTGGTATTATAGTCTAATTCCACCAAAGAAGAGAATATTAATACAATAATATCCAGTTGTGCTCTGGGCTGGTATTTGGTTTGGTTATATTTGCTTGAGTATCAGGACAGCTTCTCCATTGTGTAGTTTACATACATGGCAGTGGATTTTCCTCAGCTCATGCTTAAATCCAACTATTACTTCATTAATTCAGGAGGTATCAGTGGGGTTTATTCACTCATTCTTTCTTTTTTTTTTTTTTTCATTCAGTCCTGTGTTAGTTCAATACTGAATTAGGTATTGTTAAAAAAAAAAAAAGATGCTGTCTCAATTTTATAAGATTTTTAACTCTTGAAGGCTTATGGCCACAAACTAAATTCACAAAGCAGTATTTAATTCTGACTTATGGTGAGTGAAAATCTTCTTACAAGCTTAAACCCTCTTTTTCAGATGTGGATATCTGGAGTTACTTTACGTATTATCCTTCAGTGTGGTCCCAACCACCTTACATGGTGCATAAAATTCCTTGAAATATGTTAATAATAAATTTTTAATTATCAGAGTGAATCAGAGTATTCCCTATTTCAAATTCTTTTATTATTTCAGTCAAGATTAGGGAGGATGTAATGTTAGAAACTTATGTTCACACTGGCATTTTACATTAAATTTATTATATGTATTCTTAAGAAATTTGGGTATATTTTAATGAAAATCTTCCCATCTCATAAGACTGAGTGTATTTTATGACTTTCTATGAGTAACTTCCATGTTTTAAAAGAAGACTCAATTTTTTTATAATAATCATTTTTTCTAATAAAATAAACTTAGCGAAATCATTGAACATGATTACTGAAGGAGTGTATTAATAAGCACTTTTTTAGAAAAGAAGACTTCCACAACAAAAGATCCTACAATCGCATTTTTTCTCCTTATCTTGCCTTTTTCCTGTTGACAAATAGCTTTACCATTGATTTAATTATTATAAGATATTTTGCATTTTCATTCACAAAACCTACTACTTACCCTTCACAGGGTCAGAAATGTTTTTGTGTTAGCAAACATCTTTTAAAATCTATCTATCATCTCTCTATGTATCTATGTATCTATATCTATCATCTATCATCTATCTGTATCTATCATCTTCTATTTATCTATCATCTATCTATCTATCTATCTATCTATCTATCTATCATCTATCTATCTATCTATCTATCATCTATCTGTTTATCTATTATCTATCTGTCCATCCATCCATCCATCCATCCATCCTACCTACCCCATCTAGCTCATCTGTCTATCTACACATATACAGACACGCTTGCATAATCATTAGTATTTAGGACAAACTAACTTCTTGTGGTCTTCTTTGGTTAGCTCTATCCTCTAAACATTTATAAGAAATATACTGTATAAATGTGACTGATATATAAAATTCATTTTATTTAATTCAGATTTAAAATATGCATATATACTTATTATCTTCCCAGAGAGGTGACGCACTTCTTTAGATTAAGATATGGTGTCTGGCGCTTTTAGGCAGGGTTTGAACAATAAGTGTTTCCTGATTGAATTTGCAGTGAGGAGACAGCAGTGCTTTTAAATATTGTAAATTTCACAGATGCATAGCTCAACACACTCTGCAGTGGTGGCAAAACCGTCTCTTTAGAATTGTTGGTTTTAGTAATAGCAGTGATGATAAAATCTGTTAAGTAGTTTTTCTTGTGGTAATGGGATACTGCCCCTTATGGCCACCTTCCAAATCTCCAATATGCATTTTATCTGAAATTACAGCATGTGATGACAGTGTTTAAATGCTTATTAAGCACAATGACTGAACATAACTAAGTTCAAAGTAAAACTTAACTGGCTTAAAACACACTACTTGAAGCTCTCTTCCACTTATATAGCTATTACTAGATGTTTATGAAACAAGTCCAGACAACTTTTCACTAAAGTAATATGTGTTTCTTTGTACCCCTCAAGTCTATTTTGCTGACTGGCAAACACAGCAGGCAACTTTGATTTTTTTTGACTTAAAAAAAAAATGCATGAATGAATGACTTCCCACTTCAACAAGTGTAATTCAGTGCTCCGCTGAGCTGTAACCTAACAAAAAGTGTGTGCTACCGGGGTCTTTGTTAATAAACCATATTGTTAAGTATAGCAATTTTGTTAAAAGCTTATTAAAGAATTAATAATGCATATTAATGGAAATTATTTTTAGATTGTTACTGATACTCAAAAATTAAAGAGATTGTAATTTTAAATAATTTGTCAAAGGACAGAAGTTAAAATACTAAGTTTGGCATCATGAATTTTCTTTTTAATTTCACCTTTTTACACCATTTTTTAATGCACTGACATATTTTGCATGTCATGATCACCTTAGCATAAATGAAGTGAAATAAATAGAGCTCTTCTGTTAGCACAATGATATTGTAATGTTTGAGAGCCGAATGAAACAAGGTTATTAATAAAGTTAAAATCATAAGCCCGCAAGCAAAAGACTATTCCTTTTTCCAGTTTTTCCTTGAGAAAAAACTTACATTAAAAAATCATTTTTCTTCCGGCTTCGGCCTTTTATTGCACGTCTGAAGTGATACAAATGACACCATATTTCTTGAAATTGAGAATATGTTTATGTATATATATTTGTTTCTATATGAATATATATTTATGGCATTATTATTTATTTTCATAAATGTAAACACTACCCTGAAATGGTGTGTCTGGGTTAACTTTTTTATAAATCAACAACCATTTCACATTTTCTTATATTATACTTGTCAATTTTTTAATTTTTGATTCATAGAAGTTTCTTAGCCTTGAGTTAATTATTCTGTTAATGATTTTTTCAGTGAGACAGAGGCATTAGAGGACTTTAATATTTAAAGGAATATTTTCATATTAGAAAATATAATACCTTTAAAATTTTTTAAACTTATTGTTCCCTCACAGTTTTGAGAACTTGAAAAATGTTCAATATACTAGCATATAATTATGCATTTTAAATAGTTGATGCTGTGATTTAAAAAGGGGAATATTATGTCTCCTTTGCTTCAAAATTACAATATTATTTGCCCAAAACTAACTCCTCAAAATTAAAATATATTTGTCATTTAAACTTAGAACTACTTTTTTTCCCAACTTCTTATACACATAATGCTATGTGAATTATCAGGGTTAAAACTAACATATATTCATTTATTTTAATTGCTGAAGACTGAAGTGTTAATTTAAACCTTGCTGGCTCAATTAAAAACCAAATAAAAATTTTAATTTCCCCAATTAATATTCAAACAGCCATATGAAAAGGTATTTAATATTTTAAAAGTTTGTGCTTGCTCTTAAATGCTCAGCCCCAGGAGCATTAAATATCTGTTGAGGGGCTCCTGGTTGTCACAGTTGGTAGAGCATGTGACTGAGTCTTGGTGTCGGGAGTTAGAGTCTCACATTGGGGGCAGGGCTTACTTAAAAAAAAAAAAAAAACAAGGCGAAAATGAACTTTTGAGACTTCATCAAAATGAAAAGCTTCTGCAGAGCAAAGGGGCAACCCATAGAATGGGAAAGGATATTTGTTAATGACACTACAGACAAAGGGCTGATATCCAAGACCTATAAAGAACTACTCAAACTCAACACCCAAAAAGAAGATGATCACATCAAAAAATAGGCAGGAGACATGAAGAGGCACTTCTCCATAGAAGACATACGAATGGCTAACAGACACATGAAAAAATGTTCGTCATCACTAGCTATCAGGGAAATTCAAATCAAAACTACCCTGAGATACCACCTTACACCAGCAGAATGGCCAAAATTAACAGGACAGGAAACAAGTGTTGGAGAGGCTTGTGGAGAAAAGGGAACCCTCTTTCACTGTTGGTGGGAATGCAAGTTGGTGCAGCCACTTTGGAAAACAGTGTGGATATTCCTTTAAAAATTAAAAATAGAGTTACCATATGACCCTGCAATTGCAGGTATTTACCCCCTAGATACAAGTGTGGTGAAATGAAGGGCTATATGTACCCCAATTTTCATTGCAGCAATGGCCACAATCGCCAAACTGTGGAAAGAGCCAAGGTGCCCTTCAACAGATGGATAAAGAAGATATAGTCCATATATACAATGGAATATTATGCCTCCATCAGAAAGGATGAATACCCAACTTTTGTAGCAACATGGACTGGATTGGAGGAGATTATACTGAGTGAAAGGAGCCAAGCAGAGAAAGTCAAGTATCATATGGTTTCACTTACTTGTGGAGCATAAGAAGTAATATAGAGGACAGCAGGAGAAGGAAAGGAAATGGGAAGTGGGATAAATCGGGGAGGGAGACGAAACATAAGACACTTTGGACTAAGAAACAAACTGAGGGTCTTGGAGGGGAAGAGGTGGAGGGATGGGAGAGCCTGATGGTGGGTATTGAGGGCACGTATTGCATGGAGCACTGGGTGTGGGGCAATGAATCTTGGAACACTGAAAAAATTAAAAAAAAAAAACCCTGAAATGTAAATATTATCTGTTGATTTATTTTTTTATTCCTTATAGATGTAGCATAAATTTTTGGAAGTTATGTTACAGGACTTCCCCATACAACTCTAGCACAGCAGAAACCTGGGGTAATGGTCATATTTACAGAGAGAGTGATATCTGATTTTGGGGCATGAGTGATTCTTATAGTTTAGAATAAAAAATTACCAAGAAGGTGTAAAAATTATAGTGTGAGGAACTTAATCACTTATATTTTCTTCTGGTGCTTTTTGGTACCAAAGTAATTGAGGTTTTTAAAATCCCAAATATTAATTTCTCCTCGTCATCCTTTCTTTTAACTAAACTTTCTTCTAGCTAAGTTTTTTGTGTTTCCAACACACAAAGGTTTTCTCGCATGCTGAAAAAGGCATGAATCTGGAGTTTGAAAACCATGATTCCAGGTCTACTGGAGACAGAGACTCTGGTAGATAGCAGTTCTAAGATGAAAATGAAACCATATTTCACCACTTTTTTAAAGACCATTTGATGACCCAACAAGGACACAAATGAACATGATAGCACCTGGAGTAATTTTGTCAATGAAATCAGGACATGTGAAGTAAAAACAAACAAACAAACAAACAAACAAACAAACAAATAAATAATAAAATGGAGGAACAAACTGGAGGGCTGGATCCTGCGGCTCTAATTTGAAATAGAGTTTGTAATACATCAAGTTGTTTCCATATCTCTCCCTAATTTTTTATATTCTCACTTTTTGTGTGTGCTTATAGAGGTAATTAAAAGTAAGAAGTAGAGGGGGCTAATGAATAGTAAATCCCTAAAAAAACACAGCTATATTAAAATTAAAATAATTTTCTTACCCAATTTAATATAACAAAAAATAGAAATGAAGAGGATAAATGACTGTTGTTTGTCATCTGGCACTTCACTTTTGCCGTGTTCTGTAGTGGGGTCTCTGAGCTTAGAGCTATACTAATAAATTTCCATAAACAATATATCTTGAAACTTTTTGTGTGTGTTGAGGAAAGGATGGGACCAAGAACTCTCAGATCCAGTGGCTCCTTAAACAGACTGAGTCAATTCCACTGTATATTGGATCCTGCCTTTCCTTGAATCATTTACTTAAACGTTTCTTCTCTTTGTTATCCCTTCCTATAAGTACTTAAGTTTGCTCTCCTCTCTGCTAAGTTAATTGCAATTTTTTCATCTGTCTCTTGTTTGTTATACTAGAGGTTAAAATTAATATACCTCCTGTTTTGGGGCACGTGAGTGGCTCAGTCAGTGAAGCATCTGTCTTCAACTCAGGTCATGATCTCAGGGTCCTGGGATCCAGCCTCAGTTGGGCTCCCTGTTCAGCATCCCTCGCTGTCTGTCCCTCCCCTGCTTATGTTCTCTCTCTCTTTCTCTCTCAAATAGATAAAATCTTAAAAAAAAAAAAAAAGATGCCTCCTGTTTCCATCAAGCATGGCATGTATGTTATGGCTCTGCTTGCTTTTTAAAAAATTTATTGATTTAAATTCAATTAATTAACATATAATATATTATTGTTCTAGGGGTACAGGTCTGTGATTCATCAGTCTTATATAATATCCAGTGGTCATTACAACACATAGCCTCCTCAGTGCCCATCACCCAGCCACCTCATCTCTCCATCCCTCTCCCATCTGGCAACCCTCAGTTTTATTCCTAAGATTGAGTCTTTTATGGTTTGTCTCCCTCTCTGGTTTTGTTTTGTTTCATTTTGTTCTCTCTTTCCCTATGGTCCTCTGCCTTGTTTCTTAAATTACACATATCAGTGAGACATATGATAATTGTCTCTCTCTGATTGACTTATTTTGTTTATCATAATACTCTCTAGTTCCATCCATGTTTTTGCAAATGCAAGATTTAAATTTTCTGATGGCTGTGCAATATTCCATTGTATCTATATACCACTTCTTTATCCATTAATCTGTAAGGGGGCATCTGGGCTCTTTCCATAGTTTGGCTATTGTGGACATTGCCTCTGTAAACATTGTGGTTCAGGTGCCCCTTCGGATCACTACACTTATATCATTGGGATAAATAACCAGTAGTGCAATTAATTATTGTAGGGTAACTCAATTTTCAACTTTTTGAGGAAACTCTATACTGTTTTCCAGAGTGACTACACCAACTTCCATTCCCTTCAACAGTGTAGAAGGATTCCCCTTTCTCTGCATCCTTGCCAACATCTGTCCTTTCCTGACTGGTTAATTTTAGCCATTCTGACTGGTGTGAGGTGCTATCTCACAGTGCTTTTGATTTGTATTTTCCTGATGGCTAGGGATGTTGAGCACTTTTTCATGTGTCTCTTGGCCGTTTCTATGTCTTTTTTTGAAAAAAATGTCTGTTCGTGTCTTCTGCCCATTTCTTGATTGGGTTTTTTATTTTCTGGGTGTTGAGTTTGACAAGTTCTTTATAGATTTTGGATGTTAGCCCTTTATCTGATATGTCATTTACAAATATCTTCTCCCATTCTGTTGGTTGTCTTTTGGTTTTGTGGACTGTTTCCTTTGCAGTGCAAAAGCTTTTGATATTGATGAAGTCCCAATAGTTCATTTTTGCCCTTGCTTCCCTTGCCTTTGGACACATGTCTAGCAAGAAGTGGCTGCAGCTGAGGTCAAAGAGGTTGCAGCTTGTATTCTCCTCAAGGATTTTGATGGTGTTCTGACTTACACTGAAGTCTTTCATGCATTTTGAGTCCATTTTTCTGTATGGTGTAAGAAAATGATCCAGTTTCATTCTTCTACATGTGGCCATCCAATTTTCCCAATACCACTTGTTGAAGAGACTGTCTTTTTTTTTTTTAAGATTTTATTTATTTATTTAACAGAGAGAGAAAAAGTGAGAGAGGGAACACAAGCAGGAGGCATGGGAGAGGGAGAAACAGGCTTCCCACAGAGCAGGGAGTCCTGGTGCAGGGCTGATCCCAGAACTACCTAAGCAGCAGGCGGATGCTTAACGACTGAGCTGCCCAGGCACCCATGACTGTCTTTAGTCCATGTATATTCTTTTCTGCTTTGTTGAAAGTTAGTTGACCATAGAGTTGAGGGTCCATTTTGAGTTTCTCTATTCTGTTCCATAGAGCAAACAGAACAATTACTTAGTCGGCTTACATTTTAGTATATCTTTATCTTGCTGTGATAAAACCAGAAGTCAAAAACATATATTTTCCATCATGAATTTCTTCATAGTGGTCATATGCATTTCCACACAAAAACATTCTATAAGTGTTTCAGATGAATGTATATGTATATATTATAATATATAAGAACACATAATAATAACTTAACAAATATTTTACTGAGTGTTAGAGAACAAGGAACTACTTTCTTGTGGGTAATAAATAAATAAATAAGAACTGTATGACATCTGAAATTATTTATAAATGCTATGGAGATAAATATGGCAGATAAAGTCAATAAGACATTGAAAGGGTATTTTATTTTTTTAATTTTTTTAAAGATTTCATTTATTTATCTGAGAGAGAGAGAGCATGAGAGAGGGCAGGATCAGAGGGAGAAGCTGTCTCCCACTAAGCAGGGAGCCCAATGTGGTACTCAGTCCAGGGACTTTGGGATCATGACCTGAGCTGAAGGCAGATGCTTCACCAACTGAGCCACCCAAATGCCCTGAGGGATATTTAAAACAGGTTGTTTAAGAGAGCCTTTTCCTTTTTAAAAATTTCTTTTAAAAAATATTATCTTAGCATAAAGATCAAATGAGATCAAATGAATCACTAAAAAATTCATTTAGAGTTAAAAAAAGATACTTGTAATGGTTAATAGGGATGATAATTACTTAACAAGAAGCACATCTCTCCTTGTGTTCCCTGCCCTTGTAGAACTGGAAAAATAAAGCTGCTTAATAAATGTGTGGTTTGAATACCTTTTGGAAATCTAAGTTGCTATTGAAAAATATGTATAATGCAGTTCCATTCCTTTGTTTGTGAAGCTAGAGGAGAGAAGGAAAGAAACCTGGGGCTAATAGAAAGAGATTACATCTCGCTTATGAAACGTAGTTTAAAAATAATGCATTTTATTGTGGATCTCCCTTCAGAATTCAAACTGAGTATCATTTACCTTTTCTATTTAAGAAATAGCTTCAGGGACTTTTTTTTTTTAAAAAAAATCATTATCAGAAGATAACCTTATATACCATTGATATAGTTTCTTCCTATCACAGTATTATTGACAGAATATCATGTTAAAATATCACCTTTTATAGTTTTGAAGTGATAAAATAGAAAAGTTTCCCCAGATGCATTTTTTCCAGTAAAAGTAGTCTTGGCATATTCTCTTGCCCTGCTGTGTCTTACTGAAACAGAAGCAACTTTCCTGTGCATTGCTTTGAAAGTGAATATTTGGTTGGCATATTTAAATTAATATTGTATTAGCTTTTGAATATTTTGCATTTATTATATGATAATAGTTTTATTTAAAAGAATTTTCCAGTATCAGTATATTTCTACTAAAATAATGAAACAAAGATTTAAAGAATTTAACCTAGTTTTTATATCAATTTTTTAAAAAATATTTTATTTATTTATTTGACAGAGAGAAACACAGCCAGAGAGGGAACACAAGCAGGGGGGAGTGAGAGAGGGAGAAGCAGGCTTCCCGCCGAGCAGGGAGCCTGATGCCGGGCTCGATCCCCGGTCTCCGGGATCATGACCTGAGCCGAAGGCAGTTGCTTAACCAACTGAGCCACCCAGGCACCCCTTTTATATAAATTTTTAAAGAACAGTGTATTTGATATATAGAAAGAGCGTGTTTTTAAAATGAAGGGTATTTTTAAGTTTGGAATTAAATCAGACCTATGGTTCTGTAATTGAATATAAATTATTCAAAATATTTATATTTCAAAAACATAAATAAATATAAATATATAAAACTAGGTGCACAGTGAAATTCCACTTCCTTCTCTACTCCTGCTGAAGAGCCCACGTGGAGGTAAATATTTACTGTATCTTTCCAAAGGTGTTATTCATATACAAACAAGTTTGAATATTAATTCTTGCTTGCCCTTATGTACCTAAAATTTAGCATATTTTAAAATTGTTCTGCACATTTTTTATCACTTCTGTCATAGAGATCTTTCTATATTGGTAATATAAAGAACTTCTTCATTTGTTTAATATATACATAGTATTAAATTGTCTATTACATCAATATTCATTTATTTGTTTCCAGTTATGCTTTTCTAGCTTTCCCACACTCTTTTGCTTTTGCAGTCAGTGACAGGAATTTATGATGTTTTGCACATATAAATACATAGGGAATAACCCCAGAATTAGAATTACTGAATATAAAGTTCCAGGCACTTGTAATTTTGATGAATATTAATTTTGTCACAGTTGCCCCATTGTTTCATTTTATTCTGTCCACATCAAAAATCAAGAGAAGTTATTTCCTGGCAATATTTTTTCAGGTGAAGAATAATATTTTGGGATAGTTTCAAGTTTTACTTTTTATATTATAAGTAAGGTTGAGAATCATTTTAAAAACTACTGTTTTGGGGAACCTCAGTGGCTTACTCTTGATTTCAGCTCAGATCATGATCTCAAGGTCCTGAGACTGAACCCTGTGTGTGTGTGTGTGTGTGTGTTGTTGGGGGGGTTCCTAACTCAGCAGGAAGTTTGCTTCTCTCCATCTCCCTCTTCCTCAACACCTCCCCCTACTAGTGCACACACTTTCTCTCTCAGTAAATAATCTTTTTTAAAAAAGCTGTTATTTTTATTTCTTTTTCTACAGACTCTCTATTCATATATTTTGACCATTTTTCTTTAGGGCTGGTTTTAGTTTCTAGGAGCTCTTCATATATGAGAGAATTTGTTTATATTTTCTGTGCTATAAACTGAAAATACTTTCCCCAGTTTGTTATTTGTCTTTTCAGGCTGGTTATTGTCTTAATTTTTAAATGTGGAGTCAAAAAATTTAAAAGCCTTCTCCTTCAGAGTTTGAAGAATTACTCCCACAACTTCTGATATTTTTATATTCCTACCTTTAGCCTTTTAATGTATTATATGTTTAAAATTATCCTATTCTTAAATTTTCATATAAACTGAGGATGTCACTTAATTTTTTTCCAGATTCCGCTGAGTTCTTACAACACTATTTATATAATAATTCTTTCCTTTGTATATTTAATATGTCACTTTTATCATAACTATATTCTTATATGTTTTGAGTTTCTATCTAGGGTCCATGAAACTTATAATTAAGTTTTAATGTGACTGGTTTTCCTTATAATTCCCCTTTTTTTAAGCATTTTAAAACAGAATTTGAGAAAAGACCCATAATATAACATTTAGTTAGGAATTATAGATAGGATAGATTTCAAGTAATGTTTCTATAATTTATTTTTAAATTTTATTCTACCCTTTTCTATAAATTATTAAATTACAAATTTTATTGATGCAGTATTAATGAAATCTCAAATTTGTGGGTTATTTTAACATTTTAGACATAGTTAATTTTGACAGATACCTCAAATCACATGTCTAAAATTGAATTTATTATTCTCTCTTAAGACTATACCAGTGTCAAAACTCATATCTGGAAGTCATTCTTGTTGCCTTTCTCACCCACTAATACTATTGATTCTGACTCCTAGCAGTCTCTTTTCTCTAACTTCTCTTTAACACCAATCTTCCTCTCTCCATCTTTGACGAAATTGTCATCATCATTCACCTGTGGTTAAGTCCTGCATGAGGCTCTCTGTGTAAGTAAGTTCATTCTTCACATGGAAGGTAGAAGTCTTCTAAGGACGCAAAAGTCATCTTGTTTCCCCACCACCACTATCCGTTAAAGCCCCTGGATGGTTTCTCATATTTACTCTTGTGATGGTGATGCCTTTATGTTTTTTATCTGTTCAGATCTCTCAGTATCTTCCTTAGATGGTGAGTGTATGTGTGTTTTTTGCAGCTCTATTGAGATATTATTGACATATAACATGTAAATTTAAGGTGCACATGTTGATTTGATACACTAATATTGCAAAGTGATTGCCATTATAGCATTAGCTAACACCTGCATCATATCACATATACCATTTTTTGTTGTTGTAGGAATATTTATAATCTAATTTCTTAGCAACTTTCAAATATATAATACTGTATTAGTAACTGTAATCACAGTGTTGTATATTAGATGCCTAGAACTTATTCTTTTATAACTGGAAGTTTTACCCTTGACCAGATCACCATCTTTCCATTTCCTCCATCTGGGAACCCCTTGTAACCACCTTTCTAGTTTGTTTAGAAGAGATCAGGTTTTTTTTTTTTAGATTCCACATATAAGTGAGATCATGCAGTATTTGTCCTTCACTGTCTGATTTATTTCACTTAACACACTGCCCTCACAATCCATCCACGTTGTGGCACAATAGCCTGTTTTAATGACTGAATAGTATTCTAGTCTATATACATATACAACATCTTCTCTATTCATCCATTAATGGACACTTAGGTTGTTGCCATATCTTAGATATTGTGATTAATGCTGTAGTCAATGTGAAAGTGCAGATGTCTCTTTGAGGTCCTGTTTTCCTTCCCATTCAATATATTTCCTTTTCATTCAATCCCAAAGTGAGATTCCTGGATCCTATAGTAATTTTATTTTTAATATTTTGAGGAACCTCCGTATTGTTTTCTCTATGGATGCACCCATTTGCATTCCTACCAACAGTATACAAGAGTTCTTTTCTCTGCATCCTTGCCAAAATATGTTATTTCTTGTCTTTTTAATGATAACCAGTCTAACAAATGTGAGGTGTTATCTTGTTATGGTTTTGATTTGCATTTCCTTGATGATGTGTAATATTGAACATCTTTTCATGTATGACTTCTCTGAAATTATCTGTTCAATTCCTCTGCCCATTTTTAATCAGAATTTTTTTCTTTTTGTTTAATTGAGTTGTATGAGTTTTTGATATGTAAATTTGCCTCCACATCCTGACATCCAAGTTTGGGTACACTCCCCTACCTCTTAATTTTTTTAACATCAACCCTCTGTGGGGAAAACAAGGAGGATGTGCAGAGATGTCCTCTGGTTCATGGGAAGCTTCTTTCTCTTCTCTACTCTTTGTTTGTTGTTTCAGGCCAAACATAACTTAGGCCCTCTTATTTATCTGGCAGGACTTTAATATGCATACACTCTGTACTCTCTACCTAGTAGAGATGAGAATTAAGTTTGTATTTTAGATTGCATATCCTACGGGTTTCTAAAATTGCTTGATTTGCTCAGAACCTGCCAACTAAATACTGTAAATATCTACTCTCCTCTCAAGCTTTTTTATGCTCTGTACTTGTCTTCAGAAACTGATGGGAGTTTTGGTCAATCACTTTCCTGGTGGGCTTCTCCTTGGCATATACTCTAGTTAGATGTGATTCTTTCTTTCTTCAATTCAATTATATTTCCTTCTTCTATTATTATCTATTGATCAACTCTGATTTTGAGAGTGTATACTTTATTAATTTAACAGATATATCTGGCTGGTATTTGGAAAGAAAAGAACATGTAAGCTAAATATGCCATTTTTTTTAATTTGAAGGGGAAATGCACCCTGATGTTTACAGCAACACTATCCACAATGTCAAAACATGGAAAGAGCCCAAATGTCCATCAACTGGACAGGAAAACAGGATCTCAAAGAGATATCTGCACTTCTGTGTTCGCTATAACATTATTCACAATATCTAAGATATGGAAACAACCTAAGAGCCTGTTAATGGACGAATTTATAATGAAGATGTGGTGTATATGTATACAGTAGAATAATACTCAGCCATCAAAAAGAATGAAATTTTGTCATTTGTAATGACATGGGTGGAGGTAGAGGATATTATGTTAAGCAAAATAAGTCAGTCAAAGAAAGACAAATACCGTATGTTTTCACTCATATGTGGGATTTAAGAAACAAAACAGAGGAGCATAGGGAAGGGAAGGAAAAATAAAATAAAGACAGAGAGGGAGGCAAACCATAGGATTCTTAAATATAGGGAACAAATTGAGGGTTTCTGGAGGAGAGGTGAATGGGAAAATGAGATAATTGGGTCATGGGCATTAAGGAGGGGATTTGATGTAATGAGCACTGGGTATTAAATGCAACTGATGAATCACTATATTCTACCTCTGAAACTAATATTACACTATATGTGAACTAACTTGAATTTAAATAAAGTCTAGGAAAAAATAGATATGCCATTTTAAAACAAAAATTTTCCAATTGATACTTTCAATTCTCAAAAATATTTTGATTTCATATGCTTATTTCAAAATTATTCCAGGAATAGTGAAGGTAATCTATTATAATTTTATAGATATTTTCATATAAAAATTTAATGTAGTTAACAACTTTCAACAAAATCCTTTACTCTGTCCCTGTCTTACTCTTTAAATAAATTTGCTTTTCCTATACAAGTTTCTAATTTCCTATTTCCCAATATTTCTCAATTCATTTATCTGCTTGATATAAAGTAATATTTCTGATAACATTGTCTCAAAATCAAAAACATATTCCACTGAGATAAAATAAAATCATGATCAGTATATATAAAATTAGTGTAACTTAATCTAAAAAAGTCATACTTCTGTTATTGGTGGTTTCCATCAGCAAATGGATTCTCTTGCTCAGGTAACTGAGTAATGAACATTGTCAAAAAGGAGAACATTGTCTAAAAGAGAACATATCTCCTTTAGAACTCTTAAAATATACCAGCCAATGGTATCTCCATAATAATGATGTAACCATTTTCCTTTTTAATTTCTTAGGTATCCTATGCTTTTCTCAGTTTACTTTTTGTTGTTATTGTTGTTTCCTTCTTTCTCTTTTTAAAGATTTTATTTATTTGACAGAGAAAGAGACAGAGAGAGAGGGAACACAAGTGGGCGTGGGAGAGGAAGAAGCAGGCTTCCTACAGATCAGGAAGCCCTATGTGGGGCTCGATACCAGGACCCTGGGATCATGACCTGAGCCAAAGGCAGACACTTAATGACTGAGCCACCCAGGCGCCCCTATTGTTTCTTTCTAAATCATGTGTATACACATGCATACCCATCTTCCATTCCCTTCATTTTTTTATATTTTGGGACAATTTTGAATAGTTGGAAAATTATAAACCTTTCAAGTATTTTGTCTTATTTCCTACATTTTTATGAAATATAATGATACATCCATGGGATAATATTAATCATTAAGAATGGAATATTCTTGGGCACCTGGTTGGCTCAGTGGGTTAAAGCCTCTGCCTTCGGCTCAGGTCATGATTTCACGGCCTGGGATGGAGGACCGCATCAGGCTCTCTGCTTGGCAGGGAGCCTGCTTCTTCCTCTCTCTCTGCCTGCCTCTCTGTAAAATAAATAAATAAAATCTTAAAAAAACAAGAATGGAATATTCTTTAAAAAGAAATAATATGATTAAAAAATGGGCAGAGAACTGGAAATAGACATTTTTCCAAAGAAGATATGCACATGGCCAACAGACATATGAAAAGATGTCCAACATTGCTGATCATCAGGGAAACACAAATCAACAGAATGATAAAATATTATTTCACACCATCAGAATGGCTAGTATCAAGAAGAGAGGAAATAACAAGTGTTGGCAAGGATGTAGAGAAAAAGAACGCTTCTGCACTATTGGCAGGAATTTAAATTGGTGCAGGCACAATGGAAAACAGTATGAAGTTTTCTCAAAAATTTAAAATAGAATTACCATATGATCCAGTAATTCCATATATGGGTATTTACCCAAAGAAAACAAAAACACCAATTCAAAAAGACATATGTACCCCTATAATTGTTGCAGTGTTACTTTTAATAAACAAGACATGGAAGCAACCTAACTGTCCACCAGTAGATGAATGGAAAAATGAGTATAAAGTATACTTATCTTTAAAGTATATAGTATAAAAATAATATATATACAACAGAATATTACTCAGCTATAAAAAAGAGTGAGATCTTATCATTTGTGACACCAATGAATGTAGAGCATATTCTGCTGATATAAGTCTGAGAAAATACCATACACTTTCACTTACATGTGGAATCTAAAAAACAAAACAAATGAACAAATAAACAGAAATAGCAGAAACAGACCCTTCAATACAGAGAACAAACTGTTGGTTGTCAGAGGGGAGAGAATAGGGATGGATAGGCAAAATGGATGTAGGGGAGTAGGGTGTATAGATGTCTAGTTATGGAATGAATAAGTCATGTTGATGAAAGATACAGCAATAAGGAATACAGTTAATGGTATTCTAATAGTGCTGTATAGTGACAGATGGTAGCTATACTATAACTATACACTAATCGAATCACTACACCTAAAATTAATGTAATATTGTGTGGTAAATATATCTTAATAAAATATGCATATATAATATCAAAGATTATGTATATATATAATTCAAAAAAAGAATTGAATATTTTGAAAACTTAAAAATTGCTGATTCTTCTCAGGATATGATATATGGAAAAATCAGAATGGGAATTACGGACAAGGCAAGTTATAAATGTAAAATAAAAGTAAGTGGATAGATTATACAACTTTCATGAGTATACATTTGGAAAATTCAGTAACGTCTGCATACTGACTGTTCTAATCCCACTAAATTAATTTTCTTTTTTTTTTTTTTTTTTTATTGTTACTAAATTTTTTTTTTCCAGTGTTTCAAGATTCATTCCCCATTCCCCACACCCAGTGCTCCCCGCTTTAGGTGTCCCCAGTACCCACCACCAGGCTCTCCCATCCCTCCACCCCTAAATTAATTTTCTTCTCAAGCTTAAATACATTTAAAATGCACTCTTTTGATTTGTATGCACAAACATAATCCTATCATCTTTCTGCAGTTTTTTCCCTTCTTAATGAGAAAGAAGTCAGAAGAATAAAGTGCTATTTATAAGTGTTTTGTGAGTTTTTATTTCTAAAGAATATGTTTTCCACTAGAAATGTAAGAAATTTTCCTTTGAATTTAGCATTCCAATGTAACAGATTAAATAGTGATCATGTAACTTAATACTCTATCAGTTGTGAAATTGTCTGTAAATTTTATTAGTGTTTTTTGTTTGTTTTTTTATTTTGTTTTTTTGACAAAGAGAAACACAACTGGAGAGGGAACACAAGCAGGAGAAGTGAGAGAGAGAGAAGCAGGCTTCCCGCCAAGCAGGCAGCCCCATGCGGGGCTAGATCCTGGGACTCTGGGATCATGAGCTGAGCTAAAGGCAGAGGCTTAACCACTAAGCCAGCCAGGCACCCTAAATTTTATTAGTTTTTATAAGCATATTAGTACTTGAATAAATATAAACATATTAGTGACTGATAAAATAACAATGAAAATCAGCTCCGCAGTGATTCCCTATTACCTTCCATAAAGCATTATACTAACAAGTTCTAGAAATTAATGTGTAACAGAAGTCATTATTATATATTTAAGTGTAGGATATCTTTTAAATATTACCAAAAACTTGGTTTAAAAAACTTAACACACAGTTTTAGGATGAAAAGAACAAATTAGAAGCTTTTTATGACAAATATTATTAAATGTTAAGAAAATGTTCTAATTATATTTCTTTTTTTAAAAAAAGATTTTATTTTTAAATAATCTCTACACACAATATGAACTCACAACACAGAGTCACACATTCCACGGATGAGCCAACCAGGTGCCCCACATTACTTATATTTCTTGCTTTAGCTTTATTTAGTCTACAAACATTTTAATAAACACTTTCTGCATGTTATTATGTACTAGTGTTGTGGAGATTTAAAAAAATGTAAAATATAAAGCCTCCTCAAGAGGTTTATATTCTATTTAAAAATATTAGCAACACAATCTGGTTCTGTCATAAAAATATAAATCAAAAACAGGTATGATAATTTTGGTTCTTTGAACTATTTGACTATGTTCAGAATTTCTTTTTTAGTTAGTATTTTTTATTACAGCAATTCCAAATATCCACAAAAATAGAATGGTGGGAAGTAAGGAGAATGGGGTTCGGAGCCTATGGCCAAGAAAGATTTTTGGGATGTCTTCCGTGCAGAATTTAAGAGGTTTTATTAAAGCACAGGGACAGGAACCATGGGCAGAAAGAGCTGCCCTGGGGTTGTAATGGGTAATTGATTTTCCATCTTGGGAGGGGATTAGGGACAGCATGAGCCTCCAAAGAATTTTGGAAACATGGCTTCCAGGATTCCAAGGAGCCTAGCTATTGTTAGGAAAAGGTCATTTGTTGCAGTTTAGTAGGAGACTATATGCTTGGAGGATGATTGTTAACATGTATTTTAGTGGGTAGAGATGAAAGAAGTTTCCAAAGGGCTTTTTATATGTTAAAGAAGACTTACAGGATCCTGGGGGTGTAATGTTAAGCTAAGACTGCCTTTTTCCCTTACCAGCTTTATGCCATTTGAATTTTTTGTCTCTTCTCCCTTTCTGTCCTTTCTTTCCTGAAATGTTTTAAAGCAAATCCTGTCATCATATCATTCCACTCATAAATACTTCATTATATTTATCTAGCCGGTAATAACTTTAGGTAATAACCATAATTGTATTATTACATGAACAATAATTACTTAATACCATCTAAGATCTAGTCCTCATTCAATTTCCTTCAGCTATATAGAATTCATTTTAGCTGTACAATCTTGAAATATTCAAGATGTAAGACTATTAATTTTATTGTTTCGTCAAAATAAGAAAACCATGGAGCCCGTTTTCTATGCCTTTAACTTCTAAAACATAATAACAACTGTCATCCTCAGAGATCACATCGTAATTATCTACACAATTTCTAAATGGAATGGCTGTATTTATTCTCATTTCAACTTAGAAGGTCAGCTAGTGCATAAACTTCTTGCTTTGTGATGGCAATGTGATGTCATGCAGGTTTTCAGAGAAAGAATGCAATTAGTGTCAGGTGCATCAAGTCACTACAGGTAATTGCAATCATTTTTAAAGAGAAATGAGGAAAAGAGAAGTCTTATAGACTTAAAAAAAAAAGTTAACTGCTATATGGCAACTTACATGGGCCCTTGCTATTCAACAACTAAATTACAGTGGAAGGAAAGATTATAGCAAATTCAAATTGCATTTCATATCTAAAACTCCTATTCTAATTTTTAAAAAATGTGCTTGTCTGAATACTTAACAAATTTATCTAAATCACAAATTATGTTTTATACTTTGAATGTTGGTCATATTTTAAAAGATTACTTCAATATATTTGTGAAACTAAAACATATATTTTAAATCCAGTTATTCTCACAATAAGGTGGAACATGATTTAAGAAAATCTAAAACCTTATAAAATATTTATTGTTTTTTTTTCTGAAGATATAATTTCCCAGTGGGGTATTAGATTAAGGATTTATAGAGATGATCTTTTTCTAATTATAAATATGTAAATACATATTCAATTATTTCAAAGACTAAAGCCTGGTTAATGACCAAAAAGGGAACACTTAGAATTAGTCTTACATTACTTTATGAGTGATAATCAGTATTTTAAATGTAGTATTCTGCTAGGATGCTTATAATTCATAAAGGTATTTTCTTGCATTTTTTTATTAGGCTATAAATCCTACATACATAAAAATCAACCATAAAAGTTAAGTGAGATTCAAAGGTAAAATTGGAAACTGTTCTATATCCTACCCAGTCTGGTTGTAGACACATATTGCTTATATATTATAAATTTTGAATTGTAAATGCAATATTCACGAAAGAAACCAACTGTGTGAAATCATATAATCATATCTATTCTAATTACCCTTTTATTTGTAATTTTTCTTTTATTATGACATCTCTACAAGAGAAAATTGATGTTGAATAGGTTTGTGGATCCCAGAAAAAAAGAGTCTAGAGCATAATGAAGTATTAGGATATGGAGAGTCAGAAATAATAGTGGAATGTTTATTATTTTAAAAAGAATAAAGCTAGAAACCATGTTACCAAATTTCTAATTAGCTTGAACTAACAAAAGGAATAATGTATCATTTTTCCCTCATAGTGTGTGTGGGAGGGAATTTCCTCTACCCTTCAGACTCTTTCCATCCGGACTAAGAATTAAATTGACATGAGACAAATTAATAGGAGAATATCAAATTTAATAGCCTATGTACAGAGAATTCACACATTCATGGAAATTCCAAACACAGTAAGGTAAATGAGTTAAGGACTGGAGTTGGTGCCTGAGAATACAAATGGAAGAAAAACCATTACACTGTAAGCTGTAAGTTAAAAGGAAATGTTTGGAAAGCAAAGGTTGCCCCACTACCGCAGGTAAGTTTCTTAGGTAAAGAATCTGTTAATAGCTCTCTTCCTGATATAAACAGGCAGTTGAGGGGGAATAAAGAGCTTTTTCTGAATTTGCTAGGTTTGGATTACTTTTAACTCAAAATAATATTCATGCCAAAGTGGCCTGTTTTAGGGCAGCCTGTCCTTGGCCCGTATAATAGGAAAAAAAATCTGCATATATCTCAAACACTTCTGACCTGATAAAGAGAATCTACCTAGGTATACAGGAAATATTACTGGAATAAAATTTAGCCAACCTCAAAACAATTTTATAATTTTAATATATGACATGCAAGTAAAAATTTAAACAGCATTAAAGAAGAAAATAAAAACAGTAAAAGACTCCCTCTTAAGCTACATGACCAGTTCTGTTGGAAAAAAAAAAGACTCCCTCTTAAGCCACATGACCTGTTCTGTTAAAATGTACAGTTAGTTAGGCTTTAACAGGATGCCTGAAGGCCAGCAAAGGGTTATTGAGGTCCATTGGGAATGAGGTCTTGGCAGCTTTCCATAAACAAAGCCAGGAGAAGCCAGATGAAACCAGACAGGCCCAAAACAAAGAAAGCATAAGACCCTGACCAATTAAGGGAGAAAAGAAGTGAAACCCTGTTCTCAAATTTCCTCCCCAAATAATGAGTATCCCACCCCTTAGTCAATAAAAGAGACCCAAACCCCAGGTGCAACTCTCCTTTAGCTTCGCTGTTCTCACATCCTGAGAGTGTACTCTCTCTTTAATAAACTCTCCACTTGAGGCTCTCATCTGCTGTGTCTAATCTGTCCCTGCATTCTTTTCCTGTAACCTCTGGGTGATGTCCTGGAGATGGGCTGAGTGGAGGCCCAGACGTCTCCCCAGTTCACCCAACAACAGTTCCTTATCTTCCTTGAAGCTACTTTGGCCCATCTCTATTTTTAGTTCTATTCTAGTTCTTTTGGTGACGCAAGGTGTGTGTGTGTGTGTTTCATAATACACCACCTCTGAGCAAAATACACTGATTCTCCAAAATCGTAGGTGAGAATTAATTCTCTTTACTGTTTGACCTTTCTATCCCTTAAGAGTTTATTTTTTGTTTTTGTTATATCAATTGGAAATAAATTTATAAATTCATGATAAATTTAAT
Source organism: Spilogale gracilis (assembly GCA_004023965.1). NCBI lineage: Eukaryota > Metazoa > Chordata > Mammalia > Carnivora > Mephitidae > Spilogale > Spilogale gracilis. The sequence continues at coordinate 2,352 of PITA01021704.1, read as the reverse complement.
TAATAAGTTACCCTTTAAAAAAGTTACCCTTAATTTCTGTATCCATCTATTTAAAAGTTATCTTTGACTTCATGCAATGAAGGATAAGGAATTTAACATCTATTAAATTTTTTCAATTTCCCTCCACATCTCAAATTCTGCTTGATATTCTAGTACCTTAATGATTTCAAGTATTAAAATATATTAGCATAATTATCTTTAATTTTTTACTGTAGATACATTCTGAAAATGGATTTCAATAATAGCATTATATAGCTACTATTGACTAGGTAATGTGATTGTGTTTGTGGGTAAAAGAGCATAATTCTTTACCTGTAGCCAAATTTTCTGCCTGCAGGGCTTTGTATATGCATGCGTATAGAACAACAGTAATCTCTTCTCTTAAATTTAATCTCTTGCTTAGAATTATGTCATGTTTTCAGTCGCTATATTTGAAGAAGGACACAAGGACTTTTAAAAACAGTCTTCTGTTTTTCCAAGAAGTTCCATCTGTACATTTTTTTTGTAAGAAAAAAAAGGCTTTTTCTATAATATTACTAATCTGGCTCTTTTATCACATTGTATCTTGAATGTGCGAGTCAGAAATAATTTCTTACTAGGTCCTTTGGTCAGCTGTCATTCTGGAATTTCTCTTGTTGTATTCCTGTCTTATATACGTTTCTTGAATGTCAATTTATGCTTGTCAGTTCCTCTCTTGAGTTCCTCATTCATTGTTTTGAGTAAAAATGTCTTCCAGTAATTCTAAGGAAAAAAAAAGCATGGAAGTACATTTTCTGAATTCCTACATGCTTGAAATCTCTTTTTTGCTTTTATATTTCATTGATAATTTCATTGCCAGAGATTTCAATATTCAGAATCATTTCTCACAGAATCATTTCTCAGTGAAGACATTTTTCCATTGTCTTTCAGAATTTTGAGTTGCTAATGAGGTATTAAATCCTAACTGACTTTTTTTCTTGGGAAGATGGAGAGGGGAAGATTCTGATTCTGTCTGTTTTTAGTCTCTTCTTTTGATCTGTGTTCTGAAATTTAATCAGATATGTCTAAGTACAGAAAGTTTTATTTTGCCCTTTGGGACAGCTTTTATTATGAAGACTCCTGTGTTTATCTAGCTAGAACAATTCATGCAATTTCTTTAGTTATTCCCTTTCTTATCTCTGTTCCCTTTTTGTGGGAAACAATATGTTTACTGATGTTGACCTTCTTAAATTGATCTTCTCTGCTCTCCTTCTGTTCATATATTGTATCATTTTAATCTTTTCCTCTACATTTAGAGGATATTTTCATTATTTTAGTACTTAATATTGATTTTATTTTTTTTATTTTTTAAAAATTTTATTTATTTATTTATTTATTTATTTTTTATTGTTACTAAAATTTTTTTTTCCAGTGTTCCAAGATTCATTCCCGATTCCCCACACCCAGTGCTCCACGCTTTAGGCGTCCCCAGTACCCACCACCAGGCTCTCCCATCCCCCACCCCCCTCCCTCCAAATCCCTCAGTTTCTTTCTGTGTCCAAAGTCTCTGTTGTTTGGTTTCCCTCCCTAGATTACCCTAGTTCCCATTTACTTTCCTTCTCCCACTGTCTTCCAGTTTACCCCTCATGCACCACAAGTAAGTGAAACCATGCAATACTTGACTTTCTCTTCTTGGCTTATTTCACTCAGCATAATCTCTTCCAGTCCAGTCCATGTTGCCACAGAAGTTGGATATTCGCCCTTTCTGATGGAGGCATAGTATTCCATTGTATATATGTACCACATCTTTATCCATTCATCTGTTGATGGGCACCTTGGCTCTTTCCACAGTTTGGCGATTGTGGCCATTGCTGCGATGAACATTGGGGTGCATATGGCCCTTCTTTTCACTACATCCATATCTTTAGGGTAAATGCCCAGTAGTGCAATTGCAGGGTCATAGAGTAGCTCGATCTTTAATTTTTTAAAGAATCTCCACACTGTTTTCCAAAGCGGCTGCACCAGTTTATGTTCCCACCAACAGTGTAAGAGGGTTCCCCTTTCTCCGCAGCCTCTCTAACACTTGTTGTTTTCTGTCTTGTTAATTTTGGCCATTCTGACTGGTGTAAGGTGGTATCTTAGAGTGGTTTTGATTTGAATTTCCCTGATAGCTAGTGACGCTGAACATTTTTTCATGTCTGTTAGCCGTTTGTATATCTTCTTTGGAGAAGTGCCTCTTCATGTCTCTTGCCCATTTTTTGATGTGTTCATCTTCTTTTTGGGTGTTGAGTTTGAGTAGTTCTTTATAGATCTTGGATACCAGCCCTTTGTCTGTAGTGTCATTTGCAAATATCTTCTCCCATTCTGTGGGTTGCCTCTTTGTTTTGTTGACTG
>PITA01021703.1:0-32065 GCA_004023965.1 Spilogale gracilis | reverse complement strand
ACTGGTTGTATATAGGGGTAGTATTGAATAGGGATGTGGGATTGACTTGAAGCTTGTATCTACATGTACACGTAAAAGAGAGAATAAAGGAAAGAGGAGAGAAGAAAGGGAAAAACAGAGAGAGCGAACAGGGAAACAAGAGGCAACAACAAAAGCAGAAAATACAGGAGTGTGTTTGAAAAAATTTCAGGGTAAAAAAGAAAAAAAAAGGAAAAAATGTTATGGGGTGTTGTATTGAGTATCACGTTGTGATAAGAAAGGGGCTCAAAATTGAAAGAAGAAAAACCGTGAGAATGTATTTTTAAGCTTAAAGTGGAAGCTTAAAAGTAAAAATTTTAAAAAGTTTTAAAAAGTAAATGAGGTGGAAAACTGTATCAATGAGTTGTAGGGCTTTTGGTACTTGTCGTCAGTGCCAGGAATTTAATAAATGGCTTTTCCCCCGATTTGGGGTTTTGCATTGGAATGTTGTCCTCCTGAGCTTCTGGCTTGCTTTCTGGGGGCGGGGCCTGCTGTTCCGTTTCAGTCCTTCTACCTGGGCTGAGTCTCTCCCCCCCTTGCTAGAAGCTGGTCTCCATGGTAACCAGGTTATCAGGTTACAATTCTCTGGTATTGGAGTGTTGTTCTTTTACGTCCTTTTTTCAGCTGTTGAGGAAGTCAGGTCGGAGCAAGATGTCTGCGCCCAGACCTCCCTCCCAGAGCGAGCCTCTACACAGGGAGGGGCTCTTTCCAGCCTCCCGGTTGGCAGTCTGTCACAGCCGGGCTGGTGCAGACGTTGTATTGATTTCTGCCCCCACCCCCGCTTGTCATTTCACTCCCGCTCCTCAAGCCAGAACTCCTTTTGGATCAGGGGACTTTGCGCCCCGGGACCCGCGGCCTTTCCGGTCCCACGCAAGTCTGTAAAAACGCCTTCGGGGGGGGGTGTCTGTGCTCGGCCCACGGGGTGGAGAGAAACGGGAGAGGAAGGCAGCGGCATAAAAATAGAATCCACGCCCGCTGCTTTCCCGGCAGCTATGTGGGCGGCGGGCGGCGGTGGTGGCGGGCGGCGGCGGCGCGCTTTTTGCGGCTGGTCCTTGTCTCCCGTGGTGATCCAGAAGTGCGAAATATCACATTTCAGGCTGTTTCATGGGTGTTCATAGTGGTCTTGTAGTGCTTTTTGTTGTTGTTGGAATTCAGCTCCCTTCAGGGAACTCCCGGAAATGTGGTCACCTGGTCTTCCGCCATCTTGACTCCTTCTGGTTTTCAGGATACATGCAAGTTTTTTAAATTTTAAAAATATTCTGATTGATCACTGGATTTATTCAATTCTTACCAGGTAAAATGGAAGGACTCTGAGAAATAAAAAGGAAAGAAACATAAGGGAGCTGAACAAAAAGATGAAACTCTAAAACAATTGGTACTATGAACTTAGGGTGTCTTGCTACTCTGAATTTCTTTCCACTTTTTTAATGCATAATTGTGAAAGAAATAATGCTTAAAATGACTACATTATTAATTTTCCCATTATATGATGAATATAGTCGTATTAGACTGCTAGAAGAAGATGCAATGTTGTATATTTTTTCACAGAAGAAAAAGGAATTCCCATCAGATGGCTTCACATTCTACAGAGAGCTGTCTAATACAATGTCTTAATTCATTCTCAAAATCTCACAACCAAACTGTAGGTAGTTTGGCCATCATGGGTCCTCTAAAGTTGAAGAAACTGGCACCCAGAAAGTTTAAGTGGCTTTCTGAAATCACACAGGAATTTAAGTAGCCTGACTCTTCATGCTGTTTGTTTCTTTGAGATAAACTTATGTAACCTGATGAAAGAAAGACAGTTTCTTAAAATGATCCTATTAGTTTTCTAAGTAGGGCTACCAATAACAAAGTACAACAAACTGTGGTTTAAACAACAGATCTTAACTGTCTCACTATTCTGTAGGACAAAAGTCTAAAAATGAGAGGTTGGTGGGATTAGTTCCTTCTGAGGACTCTGAGGGAAGGGTCTGTTCTAGGCCTCTGTCGTAGGTGTGTAGATGGCTGCCTTTACATTCACACTGTGGACATCCTGTATCTTCACATTTTCTTCTCTCTGTGCATATCTATGTCCAATTTCTCCCTTTAATGAAAACGCCAGTCATATTGGTTTAGGATCCACACTAATGATCTCATTTTAACTTGATTACCTTTGTAAAGACTCTATTTTCAAATAAGATTACACTCCGCGCTGTTGGGGACCTGAAGTTAGGAATTCAATATACAAATTTTGGCAAGATGCAGTTCAACCCATGACAATGACTTTGACCTCATATTTAAGGATGTGATAATGATTGGTCTCTGAATTGTTAGCAAGTCAGGTGCTGGGATTGAAGGTGGAATGTTTGCCTAGCTCACCTTTCTTTTAGGAGCCATGCTTATCTAAAGAAGTCAACTCTCAGCAATTATTTCATGCCACATGAACCTCCCCCTTGACCATGATTAACTGTTCCACAGTGAATACATAATTGAGCTGAGGTAATCAGATTCTCTTGGCAATTCTCAATTGGTGGCTCAAGAGCTGCTGGCCCATGTGAGTTAGATTATGGAATTGGAGACACATAAACACAGGTAGCATCTGGTCTTTGCCCTACCCACTCCATGGTTGTTGGTATTCTCCTTAGAATTCTATGGAACCCAACTATACTTTCAATAAACTCTTCTCTTTTCCATTCCTCTCCCCCCTCCTTCCTCCCCTCTCTTTCCCTCCCTTTCTTCCTTCCTTTTTTCCTTCCTTCCTTGCTTCCACCTTTTTTCATTGTGTGTGTGTGTGTGTGTGTGTGTGTGTGTGTGTGTTTTGAACAAGTTTAAAGTTCATTTATCTGTCTTGCAACAACAAAACTTGATTGGAAAGGGGCAGTTTCCTAGCTTTGTGGTTATGAAACCATTGTTCTTAATGGACATTCCTTTCTGAATCCTAATAAAACAAATAAGCAGAATCTACTCCAATAAAAGGAGGAGCTGGGTGTCCTGCGAGGTATCCACCCTCCAATTTTTGCCTTAATCCTTACTCCCCCCCTTCCCTGCCCAACTGCAATCACCCCACCATTGAAGGATCTCTCTGGAACCCAGAGTCTTTATAAATCATGGTTTAAAAATTCATTGCAGTAGCTCCCCTCTTACCTCATTCTTAGGGCTTTTTTATTTTCTTCTTTCTTTTCTTTCTCTGTAACCAAAATTCACTGATTTTATTAGAAAGTTACTGAGTTTGAGAAAGTGACTTTCTATCTATGAATAGACACAATCAAAAATACAGATCTAAAAAGAAGTCAGGAAAAGCCAATGAGCTTCTAAATAGATAAGAACATACCTTGAGGCGAACTGTACTTAGAAATCCAAGAGCATAATTTCCTCCACATTTTTTAAGTTAAAATATATATATATATACACACTTATTTGAGAGTGAGAAAGATAAAGCAAGAGGGAGGAGCAGATTCCCCACTGAGCAGGGGGCCTGACTAGGGCTGGTCCCAGGACCCTGAGGCCATGACCAGAGCTGAAGGCAGACACTGACTGAACCATGCAGACACCTGACTCCTCTCCTCCACACTCCTTAAGAGACCAAGTTTTCAAATCTCAGATTGTACTCCTTATTTTCTCAAATGTCCAGGGGCTATTTATCATTTTCAACAATGTAGAGTTTGATAAATGAAGGAAAGTAGATTCTAATTACAAATAATTGATCACTGTTATGAGAGGAATATTTTCTTCATATGTGATAGAAACTTATTGAGTAAGATATGTGAATATTAATATCTTTATCTTATTTTTGTGAAGAACAATTTAATGTAGGCTATACTTAAATACCTGGGACGTGCAGGGGATATAAAGAAGAAGAACATGATCTCATTAACAGTTAATAGTTCTAAAATATCAGATATTTGTATTGAATAAAGATCCTTTCCTTTCTGAATAAAATGTGCACATGGGTTGTGTGTGGAAATGGAATTAGGGTCTGACTGTGGTCCAGGGGAGATATATTAAATTGGACTTAATCAGCATTTCAGAAGGGTTACTTATCTGCACATGATCCTGACTTGCTCCAGGGCCCTTATTTTCAATATGAATGGGTCATGATATTCCATCTTTAATTAAAGATAAGTAAATACCAAGAATCAGGAGGGCAGGAATCAGAAGTCTTGAACTGTCTTTGACTATCTAAATGAGTTTACTGTGTCTTAGATTCCTTGTGGTAAAATAAAGGGTGTAAACTATTTGTTTTATAGTCTACTGATTTTAGAGAGTGTGTGCTGCAAGCCATCTTCTGGTCAGTGATGTCACACTGCACAACTCCAGGTGGCACTCCTCACGTAGAGTACGCAGCAGCCTGGATTTGATGTGTCAATATTTTAATCGCTTCTATCTTGTTCTCATTGCAATTAATTAGTATCACAGCCAGATTTTATTAAGCGTACCGAGTTTAATTTATAGACACATAAATCACTAACAAAGTCCTTCGGCATTTCAATGTGAGAGATGCTAACTAAGCTTTCTCAAGAGATGTTTTGATATCATTTCCATTTTGAAAAATGAATCAGCCAAGAATTTTAATCAAAATAAGGAAAAGCATGTGAAATGAGGAAAATCATGTTCTAACAATAATCCATTTTCTAAGCTAGGAAGTCTTTGCTCTTAATTTTGGTCGAATATTTTTCTGAAGGGGAACAAATAAACATGAAACTAAGTGGAATATTCTTCAGATCTTCTCACGAGTGGTGTCTTGTTTGTTAAGTCTTGTTTTAAACGTTATTCTTTCTTTATCAGCCTACAGCAAACTCCAACTACCTTTACTCATATGACTCTAGTTTAACTCACCTCATGAAATTTTTCACAATCCTGCATTTTCTCGTTATTCATTTATTTGCTATCTGCTTCTCCTCTAAAATAAATGTGATTTTGAGGACATTCCCTATCTTGCTCATCATTGTGTCCCTAATGTTTAGAATAGTGTTTGGAACATAGATGATGTGCATTTGATATTTATTGAATAAATAAGTGAGAATAGTCCCCTGTCTTTCTGAAGAAAGAAGTAGTTGGGACACCTGGGAGGCTCAGGTCATGAGGTCATGATCTTGGGGTCCTGGGATCACGCCCCACATCGGGCTCCCTGCTCAGCAGGGAGACTGCATCTCCCTTTGCTTCTGTGCTCTCCCTCCCCCTGCTCATGCTCTCTCTCTCTTTCTCATGCTCTGTCTTATTTTCTCTCTGTCTTAAATCAATAAATCTTAAAAAAAAAAGTAGTAGAGCATAGTAATTAATGGCAAGTTTACCAGACACCAGCAACCAATTTTTAATTCAAGCAGAATCAGCTATATAACTTGTGGAGCCCAATACAAAGTTAAAATGAAGGGCACCTTATTCAAAATGTATTAAGAATTTGGAGAGAGGAACAGTAAGCATTAAATCAAGTGTGGGTCCTTCTAAATATAGGGTCCTTCAAAGAAACTACACAGATTGCATGCCTGTGGAGTCGACCGTGAGTGACAATGGGCAAGATGCTTAACCTTTCGGTGACTTTTTACTTGTATCTATTATGTTTGTTGTGACAATTAAATGAGCTAGTATACCTAAAACTCTGAAAAGTATGTAGTTCATAATAGGTAGTGTATAGGTGTGAATGTTTGTTAGAATACATATATATTGTCCATATCATATAATGTGATAACAACCATATTCTTGTTATCATTCTTTTCTTTTCTGCTATATTCCTAGAATGCTGACTAAATAGCAAGGGGTTAATAAATTGTTTTGAATAAGAAGGGAAGAACGAAAATCCATGTCTTGAAATTGAAACCTTCTGCAGGTATAAGACATGATATACAGAGGCATCAATGGATCTTGCATAGAGTTTTTTTTTTCTAAAAAAAGTTATTCATTTTGATTAAATTATAGGTATCAATGTAAAAAAGACTTCTTTTTTTTAAGATTTTATTTATTTATTTGACAGAGAGAGAGAGATCACAAGTAGGCAGAGAGGCAGGCAGAGAGAGAGGAGGAAGCAGGCTCCCTGCTGAGCAGAGAGCCTGATGTGAGGCTTGATCCCAGGACCTTGAGATCATGACCTGAGCCGAAGGCAGAGTCTTTAACCCACTGAGCCACCCAGGTGCCCTAGATATCAATGTAAATCAGATACTTTTAAACTCAGGACTTCATAAAACAAGAAAGGAATTAACTGAGGATGATTAAATCTGTAATTTTGGAATAAAATAGCATTTACTTTATTTGGTTAATTTTAGTATTACAAACACATAGTTTCATAGTTTCTAATGACATTAGGTAATATGTGAGAAAGTTTTGGTATTAATTTCTAATCACTTCTTAGTAAAGAATGGGTGATCCTTTCTGTCAGATGCAATTAAAGACAATATCTGGGGGCGCCTGGGTGGCTCAGTTGGTTGGGCGGCTGCCTTCAGTTCGGGTCACGATCCCGGAGTCCCGGGTTCAGGCCCCACATCGGGCTCCCTGGTTGGCAGGAAGCCTGCTTCTCCCTCTCTCACTCCCCCTGCTTGTGTTCCCTCTCTGACTGTGTTTCTCTCTGTGAAATAAATAAATAAAATCTTTAAAAAAGAAGACAATATTTGCCTTTTTTAAAAAAAAAATCTGTCTTTATCTGTTCTTCTGCTGTTTCTTTTCTCATTTAGCCCTTTTTATGTCTCAGAACAATTTTTTAGAGTAGGTCTTATCTTGAATAAAGGGCCTTCATTTTTTAAAAATATGAAATATAGCAAAATTCTATGATGACACCATATAGACTTATCAAATATAAAATTTTGTCATATTTGCTTTAGATTACAAAACACAGATTCAATAAATCCAGCCATTCAATCTTTTTTTTTTCTTTTTTCCATCTTTTACTGTATGACAGGTGCTGTTTTTGTTATAAGAGGTACAACAGAACAATGAAGCAATAGCCCTACTCCCTGGAATTTACATTCTAACGGGGAGAGCATGGAGCAAACCAAAACACCAACAGAAAGTATACATATTATATACAAAGTAGATAGTATGCCAGGGGTTGAGACATGCTGTGGAGAAATTTATGCAGGGAAAGGAGAATGAGAGAAGACGTGATTTTAGATAAGGATAGTAGAGGAAAGCCACTCTAATCTGGTGGCTAGAAACAGTCTTCCTGGGGCACCTGGGTGGCTCAGTTGGTTAAGCGACTGCCTTCGGCTCAGGTCATGATCCCGGAGAGCCAGGATCGAGCCCCACATCAGGCTTCCTGCTTCGGCGGGAAGCCTGCTTCTCCCTCTCTCAGTCCCTCTGCTTTTGTTCCCTCTGTCAAATAAATAAATAAAATCTTAAAAAAAAAAAAAAAGAAAAAAGAAACAGTCTTCCCTGAGGCACGAGCACAACCAGGGGGAGAGGTGGGCCTCAGAGATGGAAAGGGAAGCCCAGGTCTGCAGAAGTGGCAATGTGTTTAGGAGGTTGAAGGAGCAGTAAGGAAGTCAGAGGAGCCACATTTTGATCTGCATGTCATAGAAGTTCATGGAGACCAGAGTAATGACATCATTAGACTAATCTTTTAAAGGAAACAACTCTGGCTGCTATTTCAAGAATAGATTCCAAGGGACAATGGTAGGGGCAGAGGATGAGTAAGAAAACTACTGCAGTGATCCAATCACTTAAACAGAAGGTGATGAAATGGGGGGGGGTGTGAAACATGTTAGAGCCATGAAAATTGGTCAATGGATTGGATGTAAGGATAAAGAAGAGTCAGGGATGTCCCTAAAGATTTTCATCTGAGCACCTAGATGATTAGATTTATCATTAATAAAGAATTATGGCAAATATTGGAAAGGAATTTTTTTTCATATTTAAATTGTTGGTGTACATGGAATTTTTAAAGTCGAATGGCCAGTTTTAAAAACATTAACTTTCAAAAAGTTAAATTTCAAGAATTCAACTTCCCTGTATGAACCAGAGGAAACTATTACCCTTAATTTAATATTTCCTATTCTCATGTATCTGTTTTTATTATTACTATGTGAGTATACATCAGAAAAACAATGTAGATACTGTATATTTTTAAACTGCATAATGGATACCATACGAGATAGATTGTGTCACAATTTTTTCTTCAACATTACATTGTATAAGATTTATCCAGGTTATATATGTTATTTGTTTTATTTAATGGTATTCTATGCTATTTATAGTATTCTATGCCATTAGATTAGTAATATTAATACATTTGCTTATGGTAGATTCTTAAGCAGTTTCCCTTATGATAAAAATGCTGTAGATATTAATGTACATGTATTCTTGTGCACAGGGGCTGGAGTTTCCTTAGGAACTGTGTCTGGAAGATAAACTAATGGCTTCAAAGAAATAGATATATTTAGCTAGACATGATTGAATTGCTTTGTATGTGTTATGTCAATTTATTCTCCCATTAGCTTCCATGAAAGTTCATAATTATCCATATCATCATCAATGTGACTTTAGTGAATTTTTTTTGTTGTCAGTGTGATGAGTTGGAGATTATATTTGGGTTTTACTCTGAATTCTTCTGATTTCTCTTGAGTTGGGCATTCCTTCATATGTTGATGAATATTCTGCTGTCCCCTTCTGTAAATTCCCAGTTCATATCCTTCTTTGTTCTTTTTCTTATTATTTATAGTTTTATTATTAATTTACAAGTGCTTTTGCTCATTCTTTCTTACTTTATTTTTCTTCTGGATGTTAATTCTTCATTGGTTAGGTGTATTACAAACAAATCCCTGAGTCTGTTAAGTGGCTTAAACAATAAGGAATTTTTTTTTTTTTTATGCAGCACAAATTACAAAGTAGTTGTCTTAAGGACTGGCCAATTCAGTGGCTTCAGTAATCATCAAGAATACAGTTTCTTTCCATCTTCAGCTCAGTCATGCTTAACTTTTCTCTTTCACCTTTTGGCTTGTCTCCTTCCTTGTCACTGGGTAACTGCCATGCAGACCTCACATCCACGCATGGAAAAAACTACTAGAAAAAGTGCCTGTATAATCTTTTTAGAGTAAGCAAATCTTTCTGAGGAACTCCCATCACATTTTCCACACGCCATTGTTTTAGGGGCCACCCCAAACCAATCATAAGCAAAGGGAATGCTAAAAGTCAGTAACTGACCTAGCCCTTTTAGAATATGCTCCTTAACTGGGAATGGTGTACTCTTCTTTGAGAGAAATGAATCTGAACACCATCAGAGTTCTTTTAGCAAGGAAGATGACAATAGATGTCTAATTTGTCAACAATGCAAAGGGAAAGCTATGGTTATGATAATAGTGTGTAACTATCCTAAATGGAATCTCTGGCTAACTGCATTTACTAAACATTTATTACTGATTTACAATGATATTAATAATTGTATTTTTTTTACTAGCAACCTTGCTGTATTCCCTTAATAGTTCAAATAATATAGCAGTAGATTTGCTTGGATTTTTTATGAATATTGTCATATATTAAGGACAATTTTTTTTCATTATTTAGTCCTTACTTCTTTTCCTTCTTGTATTGGCTAGGACTTCAATACAATGTTGAATAATAGTAGAGATGGCACCTTTGTCTTGTTTCTAATTTTAACAGTACTTAATTTATTTTCTAAATAGACTCATGTACTAAAACTAATCTATGTGTGTGGATACTTCTAAGGGACATATATCGGCACCCAATATATCAAATTTATAATAGTTGTGCATAGAAGAAATGAGTTATTTTTTGAGGGCTTGAGATTCTCATTGAAAGAAGTTTCCAAGTAGTGGCTTGCCAACTCCTTGGTAAATATATTGTAACAAGAATTCAACATTATCTAAAAAATTGGACCCTGGATTATACCCAAGTATTGGATATTCCCTTGAATGAGTAAACAGGGATCAATTTCTTGACAAGTTCATCCATTTTCTTCATACAACACACTTTAAAAAAAAATAACCAACTAACTCTGAGCTAAGCTTAGGAAACACATAATATAAACATACTTAGAGCTTGTCTCTGCCATTCTAGAAACCATATTTTATGTCAAAGATAAATACACACATATATTAATTACTTACAGAATTGCATAGTAAGAGCTACAAAAAGCTATATGCAAAATGCCAGAATAAATAAAGAATCTTAGAACACTGAAAAAGTAAAATAAAATTTAAATTGAAAAAAAAAAAGAAAAATTCACCTACATGTAAAATTTAAGGAAAAAGAGGATGCAGATCTGTGGTGGATTCATTATAGAGAGTACACAATGAGAGTGTGCAATAGAAGCAGAGACAAATGTCACAAGATTGGGCAGATGGGGAAAATGGCATTCACGTTCTTTAGTGAAAGCTCAGGCTTTCTTATTCCATCCAGGTTCTGAGGAAAACAAAGGCTTCTGTTTGTCTTGTTAAATCCAACAACTATTGCTGTCGCTCACTGTTGCTTGGTTATTGGGCTTGCTTTGCTACATTCAAGTTCCTGAGTTGGTACTGTTGCTTGGTTATTGGGCTTGCTTTGCTACATTCAAGTTCCCAAGTTGGTTGATGCTTCTGGGACATCTGGGAAAAGAAAGAAAAGGAAACAAGACTGATAGGTGGTGGAGGACTGGGGCAGAGGGGTGTGTGTGTGTGTGTGTGTGTGTGTGTGTGTGTGTGTGAAGAAGAGATGTTGTATCCTTCTTCCTTGTAGCTCCCAGAATGTGGGAGTTTGTCACAATTGCTAAAGAGCCCTGAGACCCAATGTATTTTGTTAGTGTCAACTAAGAAAAGTGGCAGAGCTGAAATAAAGCAGAAGTATTAATTTGGCATCTCTGCATTGTAATTGCGGATCACAGATTTGAGTAGCACCCCTACTTGTGTCCGCTAGGGAACAAAAGTCAAAGGTTTTAAAAAGCAAAATGGAATGTTTGTGTGTGCTGTTTACAAAGCATTTGGATTGCTGTTGGTGGCAGAAAACCAACTTTGGCTGAATATAACTGGCTACTAAGGCTATCGCCAAACGGTTCCTCTCTGCAGCAAAACTGTAGATGTCCAGGCAGAGTCTTTGGAATAATTGCTGTGTGGCCCAGTGCAAACTTCATGGCTTCCTCCAGTTAGGACATGATAAGGCCCATCTCATTAATGAACCTCGATTCCATTTTTAAACTCCAGGATGTAAGTGACTCCTTTCCATTTCACCCTTCACTCTAAGTGACTGGTGAAGAAGTCCCCGTGTTAGTCTATTCTAGCTTGAAACACTATATCTAATTAAACATTCTTTTATTCTGGCAGCAAAAAATGAGCTTTGAAACCTGCTGAAGTTAATGCAACCAGCAGTGATCCAGTCTCTTACAATATAGCCAGTATTCACCATGTGCCCCACTCACAATTGCCCACAAAGGAGAAAGGATTCCAGCCCAACCTTACATTTATAATTGAAACCCAGCAAGGGTTGCTCTGTGAGGGTCTTTCATCTTGTGAATCCAAGTCCATCTGGACCAAAATATAAAATTTTACACAGATCATATAAATGGCATGCACAGATTAAACTCTAGAATTTTCGTTCAAAAGGCTTTTACCAAGTTGGTGATGCTCAGTGTCATCCAAGGGTTGCCACTACCCTGTGATTTCTTCAAGAATTAAATTGCAATCTGAGAACTTCAATAAGTCGGTGTTAAATTAGTACCATTGTTTCTCCTTAGTTCTTGTCAAAAGGAAGATTAACGTGAAGTATTTTCAGCTTCTCTTATAGAAATGTGTTATCTGGATCAAAATTCCATTTAGATTCAGAGAAACTCACTAGTGTGTAATGAACTTTCACCTTTCCTCCAGTTTTTCTTGCCTTTAGTTTTTTCCCAAGTAACCACTTACACTGTTTAACCCTCTACCTACCCCTCTCCTGTGATGCTGAATACTATAATCTTGTGTCTCATAGCGTAGGTGGAAACAAAAAGAGTTTGCAAAAGTGGAAGCTAAGAGAAAACACCTATAGGGTCATTTTATAAATGGAATCACTAAGAAGCAGTGCTTCTTGCTGGCTAATAGCACAGAAACTTTAAATCACAGAAGTTAGAGATGGGAGACCCGTCAGGTCACCTTGTCCATCTCCTGTAGAAGCTTTATGTATTTTGTGTGAAATGACATGAACAGTGAAGCATTTCTAGTAGCCCTGGGGAGACTCTACTCTTCAGTAATACATCTTCCTGTTGAGAAAATGTCACCAAGAGCAGTCCAGCTTTTCTTTTGCCTAATATCACATTGTTCTGGTTTGCTGCATCTTTTAAAAATGCAATCACACTTTCTTTTACTCCTCCATCTTTGAAGTCCACAGATTTGTAATACTACATCAGTACTGTCTTTCTTTGTAATTATTTGAGCCCAGCTACCAAATTTGCTTCTTAAAATACTAAGTTATAAATCTGTCCCCATTGCTAAATCCATTGTTTTCTAAAGGATTATTCATTGTACTCCCATTCACTTTGATTTGGGAACAGTTTCTCATAATTTCATTCTGTATGTGTGTTTATAGAATGCAAAAGTTTTGCTCAATTTTTTTTTGAAGAGGAAGATGGTGTTCAAGCCAGTGAGTGGACCTCACAGTTCCATTAAGATTCAGAGAAATTTGTTGCCAGTTCCCACAGTCATGATTTATTTTTCTCCAAGACATCACCGAGTTTAGTATCCCACAAATCTTAGAGTATTGAGCTATTCAAGTATGTATCTGAATAAACACTGTCATTTAATATTTCTTTCTCTTGGCAAAACTGGAGGATAGCTATGTGACTGACACTTTCTCAAATGAGTTATTCCTCTATATGAATTTTAAAATGTCATGCACTATACTACCTTCTCTAAGATAAAACTTGACATTCTGCAGTTACAAAACCCCTACTTCTCCTAGTTTGCAAAATGGAGAGATAATCTCTACTTAAGGTGTTTGGGTGGGTAAAAAGTCAGCTTGACTCTTATTTTAAGATACCTCATCATGGAAGGGGCGGGGAGGCTCTCATAATTATTTCTGCTTCTTCTACGAGTATCACCACCAACACCACTATGTTGGACTCATGTGGCAAATAGCTCACAGTGGAATAGCCCAACCCAAGCATGAATGAGCAGTCTTTCTCTTGATGCCCCAGGGCAAGGCTACAAACATTTAAATAAAATGGTAGTGAAGAGTTTGGAATGACTATGGTGACATATATACAGAGAATCAGGGTGCAGATTATAACTTGAATTCTTGGAACTGTAGGTCTCATTCCATGTTAGTTTTCAATTGATCTCCATTTAGAGATTTGCTGCTTCACCTGGGTACCCAAAACGTGGGCATTATGATGTTTCAAACTTAGGACTCTTCTGATTCCAAGAAGGGTGGTGTTGAGAGGAAGAGTTACTTATCTGGACTTACCCTCTGGAGACTTGACTGAGAGTAGGAGCTGGACTCTTGCCCATACATGACAGTTGAACAGTGATAACAAACTTATATGACTTCTTTCAGAGGGGATCAGAATACTTTGGGGCCAATAAAACAAAATAAAACAAAGACTCCAATGAACTTTTCTCAGCTTACACTGCTACAAAAGGAAAAAAGGGAGAGAGGGAGGGATTGCCAGAGCAGGGAGAGGGAGAGACGACTGGAGGAGAGATGGCTGGTAGGTCTGGAGAGATACAGAAGAAGACAGATAATTAGTGTACTATGCAGGTGCATACTTGATGTACATTATCTTATTCACACATTATTGAAACAATTTTCAGGTAGGTAAATGGAAAACAGGTCTGTCTGACTCCCTGGCTCATGCCCTTCCATCCTCCCAATGCTGTACTATTTTTCAAAGACATGAGATTAATGAGACAATAATGTTGGTAAAGTGTTCCAATTTCCTTTGAGAAAAAAAGCCATAAAATTTTATTGTTATTGTTACTCTTATTATTGAAGTTCAGTGAATGTTTTACTAGTGCCATTGATGTAACTAATATTAATCTCATTTATTTCATTTAGAGAAATAAAGTCTAAAAATAAGGACAAGCATATTTATTGGGATTTAGATTCACCCAGTTATCTAGTTCAAGTGCCACTTTTTACAAATCAGGATTGTAAGGTCTAAATCTATGACTAAAGTCATAGAGGGTCTTAGGGGCAAATTAAGAACCATAATCCAGTTAGTGCTTTTTCTTTTCTTTTCTTTTTTTTTTTTTTTAAAGATTTTATTTATTTGACAGAGAGAAACACAGCCAGAGAGGGAACACAAGCAGGGGGAGTGAGAGAGGGAGAAGCAGGCTTCCCGCTGAGCAGGGAGCCCTATGTGGAACCCGATCCCGGGTCTCCAGGATCATGACCTGAACCGAAGGCAGTCGCCCAACCAACTGAGCCACCCAGGCACTCCAGTTAGTGCTTTTTCTAATGCTTGATTCTCCCAAGAAGTAAGAAAGGGGTGAATTCAGGTGAAAATCCCTGAAACATTCAGTCTTCTAAGTCTCTAATTGTTAAAAAATGAATGTGGTAATAAATTCTCTCCTTGTTGGTAGAAATAACAATGGGCTTGATTCAGATAATTGACTTTGCCAAAGGGACGTTTTATCCCTTTTCTATGAAAAAGAGTTAATTGTGCTAATTATGAAAGACAAAATTATGGAAAGGACAGGAAGTCACTGTAAAAAGACATGGCATTATGCACACATTCAGTTCCACACAAGAAAATGGGCATGACTACTTTTGCCATTTTTTTAAAGTCTCTATACTAGATAATTCAGTTTCCTTTCAAAACTTGCATTTATGCTCAATAATCACCAGCTAGAACTGTAATTAGAGACTGGAAGAATGAGAATTTGACCTGAGTGAGTTTTTCATGTGGCCATTATATGTAGTCATCATTTGTCTAAGCTTGGACTTTATTATGTTCAGATTTTTTTCAACATGTTCTCTTTCTCTCTTTTCTAAGTTAGTAGAATTCTGCATGTTGGTCCTGGGTCCTGACCAGACCTTAAGCAAAAAGGAATGGCCATGTGATCACCCTCTTGTTTTCAGAAAAGAAAACTGAGGTCTAGAGAAAACAAGTATCCCCACCAAATTTCCATAATTAGTTAGCAGTACCTGAAATCTAATCTAGGTCTCCTTCCACTGTACCCATTATTTCATTTCATTCATGATGAGTTTGGATAAATAAGCCTTTTAACTTATTTTACCTTGAGTTTATCTAGTCTTTTTCCTAAAAGGACAATATAAAAAGGAGAGAGAAAATTCTCTGCTGCCTCTGGCTTAGCTAGGGAATGTAGAAAGCACTTTGGCTATGCTTTTCTGTGTCCTAGTATGTGCTACAACTGTGGAATTAAAAAACTAAGCCTATGCATTGTGTTGAGGCCAGCAACTATTATGTAGTCTTACATATATCTAGGGGCAAAAATTCATTGATTAATGCAGAATCCCCAAAAGCAAATTATTCTTCTTTGTAGTCTGTAAGGCATCTCTCTATCAGCGTCTTCCAAAGTCCTCTTTTCCTTTCTCAGTCTTGCTACAGAAGGTGTCCAGCTCAGGCACCTGGGTGGCTCAGTTAAGTGTCTGCCTTTAGCCCAGGTCATGATCCCAGGGTTAGGATGGAGTCCTGCGTTAGGCTCCCTGCTCAGTGGGGAGTCTGCTTCTCCTTCTCCCTCTACCCCTCCCACCTGCTTGTGCTCTCTCTCTCTCTCTCTCTTGCTCTCTCTCACTCTGTATCCCTCTCAAATAAAAATAAATAAATAAATAAATAAATAAATAAATAAAAAAATCTTAAAAGAGAAAGAAAGGAAGGAAGGAAGAGAAAGAAAGAAAGAAAGAAAGAAAGAGGGAATCAAGAGAGCAAGAAAGCAAGAGAACAAGAGAGCAAGCAAACAAGCAAGAAAGCCCAGCTCTGAGAATTGGGAGAAAGGAAGAAGGGACACAGAAGTGATGACCAGGAGTATATGCACAGATTTTGATGACTGGGAGGGGAGCTGCATAGGACTGAAGTCGCTATGGTGGTAAGTCACTAAATCACTGTGTGAACACAAGATGTAGGTAAAATTTTTGTTCAACGTGCCTTTCATGGATTGTCTTCCATGTACTAGGAGCTGCCTAAGTGGGAAATAATAGTTCCTACCATAAGGGAGCTTAGTATTTAGTGGGTGGGGATGTAAGGATTAATATGTTGATTATGTTGGGGCACCTTGGTGGCTCAGTCGTTAAGTGTCTGCCTTTGGCTTAGGTGGTGACCCTGGAGTCCTGGGGATCAAGTCCGCATCACGCACCCTGCTCGGCGGGAAGTGTGCTTCTCCCTCTCTCACTCCCCCTGCTTGTGTTCCTTGTCTAGCTGTGTTTCTCTCTGTCAAATAGATAAATAAATAAATAAAATCTTTTTAAAAATGCTGATTATGTGTAGTAAATGTAGTAATGACTAGTAATGTCCAAACTTTGGAGTGATTACTATGTGCTAAACATGTGTGTTAGTCCCTTCAGGCTGTTATAATAAAGTAACAGAGACTGGGTAGCTCTCTAACAACAGAAATACATTTCACACAATTCTGGAGGCTGCTAAGTCCAAGATCAAGTACTGGTAGATTCCTTATCTAGCGAGATCATGCTTTCTGGTTTGCAGCCAGCTGTCTCCTCATTGTATTTTCACATGGTGGAGAGCAGAGAGAGAAAGTAGCTCTCTAATGTCTTTTTGAAAAAGCATTAATTCCATTCATGAAGTCTCCACCCTCATGATCACATTACCCTCCAAAGGCCCATATCCTAACACCATCACTTTGAGGATTTTAGATTTCAACATGTGAGTTTTGGGGAACACGAACTTTCAATCCATTGCAACACTCTTCTAAACATTTTATAAGAAAACTTCTTTACATCTTTATAACAACCTTAAAAAGGAGGTGACATCATTATCCCCACTTTATATGTGATGAAATGGAGCACTGAGAGCTTAGACAACTTGTCCAAAGTCATAACGCGGGTAGTGCTGGGGCTAATATGTAATCCCGAGCAGTGTGGCCCCAGAGTCCATGGGAGTGGACGTTAAATACATTTCCTCTCTGATGGAGGTACATGCAGGATAGACTGTGCATGAATACAGGTGTGTTAACAATTTTGTCCCAAATATGCAATATCAAAGTCGATTTTCCCAAGAGACAATTGAAAATTTGGATTTGAAGCTGCAAATAGACAAAAGCTAAACACATAGTTAAAATTTACGTAAAATCAAAGCAATGGAAGTGTTTCTCTTGTGCAAGATTAGAAGGCCTTATTCTGGAAGCCCTAACACACAGTGAATGTGCAAAGGACAAGCCAACAAATGAAAAAGTAGAAATGGCTGCAGGATTACTAGACAATGGAGAGAATGGAAAATAGATATCAGGATAGAGTTTCTAGAAAGAAGGAGTAAGGTTGCACAATGCCAAGGGCTACAGGCAAGTTATGTACGACTGAAATTAAGCAACTGGTTGGATGTAGTAAGTGGAAGATTAGTGGTGGTTTTGGTGAGAACAGTTTTTATTGTCTGATAGCGAAGATAGTCATATTATTAGAGGTTGAGAACAAAAGGTCATGCAAAGAGTGATAATTTGCTTTAAGAAGGTAGTTTATTGCAAAAAATAATTATAGTCTGTTCATGCCAATCATCAGACAGAATTTAGGAAATAGTTTTAAGAAGGGATGGAAGAAAACAGATTATTGTAGCTACCTTCTTCCAGAGGAAAAAGCTAGCCTGTGGATTGAGGGTGGTCAATCACTGTGTCCATTATTTGTACTTCAGCTGTGCCAGATAACAACTTAGCAATGTGTCCATAGTACACATTTATTCATTTACTGATTCATTTACTTATTCAAGAAACATTAGTAAGCACTTACTAAGTGTCACACATGCAGATTGTATAGACATCTAATTACTAGTATGGAGGATGAAGAGGAAATGGGTGTCAGGAGGGAAGGTGACATGGGAAGCCTGCCAGGGATAGGGATCAACATTATAAAGCCAGAGAGAGCAAAAGGACACTGCCTATTCATTAAACTGTGTCAAGTGCAGTGACGATAGAGTCTCTGAGGGCTGGGGAGACATGGTGTTATTATTGGCAGAGGAAAGGAAAGCCAAAATCATGACTTGACAAAAAGGAACTAGATTGAAACACATTTTATTTTTTAAATATTAAAAATTGTCTATCTACATCACTGTATTTTAAGGTCAGTATTCGTAATCCTAACATCTTGTGTTTCTGTCTCTCAAAATATGCATAACCTTCATATTTATGAATGTGGGACACAAATTCCATACGAAAGTCATTTTAGTAGCAAGTTTTAGTGTTTTCAAGCTGATATTTCAATATTTTGTATCATTTATTATTTCGTTTTGGTAATAGTTGTCCTTTGTGAATGAAAAAGGCATTGTTTTCCTGTACAAAGCTGCTGATAGCGATGGTTCAAAGAATGGCAGTTTCGTCCTTGGGTCTTGATTCAGCTTGTGTGATACAACCACCTGTGAAAGTCCATGCAGTGGAGAAACAGTGGAAACTGAAGGGAATATGGCTCTATGAACCCTCTACAGCAAGCGTTTTTCAGGGAGGAGAGTTAAAAAAATCCCAAGGAAAAAATGCCATAGAAAGGAACAGTGGAATGAATGGAAGTCAGGGAAAGCCTAGAAAAAGAAGAGGGAGTGGACTTCACAGGAAGTTCTTGAAGATGAAGTATAGAATGAGAACCTCTGTTTTCATTGGCTTCAGAATGACATATTTCAATAAACGTGAAGCGGTTATTTTTGCTTCTGGTTTTCCTATTCTGGCTGATGGTATATGGAGTGATAATTTGTTGTAAATTAAAACTTGAAACACCAAACAGCACTGTTTTATTTTCCTGTGATAATCCTTGCTCCCCTAAAGATAGACTGGTGTTTGTCATCTGCTCGGGACAAATAGCAGAAAACTCTTACAGAATTTTCAGCTTCTAATGCAACTTGTGTGTATTTATGTGGTTTAAATATGACAGGGTTCCCTGAAAAATACAAAGGAGAAGACAGACAGATATGTTGTTTAATGGGAGTCATCTTAAAAGCTGTCCACCACAGCCTCCAACCCCATTTGAAGATGGGAAGAAAGGTGTTTCAAGGTGTGCTCCAAGGTTCATGAGAACCCCTCATATACCATGTGCCCTGATGATGTAGGAAACATCGGGGACAGGTACCTGACTTCTGGGCTGGTTGACTTATTAGTAACTAAGGGACCACATTAGGGCCAGTCTCAACTGTACCAATCATAGAATAATGGAAGTCACCTTGAGATGACCCCATTCAAGAGGGCTTTCTGCCAGCCAGAAGAGGAACATCTCAGAAAGAGCTTGTGGGTGTATTTCCAGATATAGAAGCTGGAGGTGATGTGCTTCACCTTGCAAGCTGCCAGCCACATGGAAGTTTGCATTTCCAACTCAATGGGACTGTAACCAGAAGTTCCCATTGAAGACAGATATTTCTGAGAAATCCATAAAAACACATATGACAGAAAAACCAGAGGACCAAATTAAAATTTTACCAGTCTCCTAGGACTTTTGCTGACCCCTAACCTGTCAGCCCAATGCCAATTTACACATTGTGAAGAGGACAGAAACTAGAGCCAGTAGGAGAGAAATAATAAACCAGTGCATTCCACCAAAGAGAGACTCAAGCTGGAGAGTGAGGGCATTTTTAATTAGCAGAAAGTTGAGAGTTTTAATATTGGATGTTGCTGGTCACATTAATAATTATGTATTATTCAACAGCTAGTATTAAAGGGAACAATTAGAGGAAACAAAATTTATTTGCTTGGTATCCTACCACTTTTATCTTATCTAGTAAGTCAGCCTTGTCTTATTGTATCATTCTCTTCTTGTATCTCTTATGTCTGAAAGATAAAAAAAGAGTGGTACAATGGGAAGATTCCTCAAAAACAGAGATTGGAGTTTGAGAGCTGGACCCTTTTGAGAGCTACAATGCCTCTCTGAGCCTTAATTTCCTCATATGTAAAACAAATCACCTTTTCTGTTTATTTCACTGAACCTTTAAAATTCTTAGTTTTTAGATTATGTTTTATTTTAATGTTACCAAGACCTGTTAGAAAAAAATATTCTTCTCTGTGATGCTATTTTAGATCATAGGAATCTACAGTGTAGTTATCAGGTAACATTTACCATTCTTACCCTCTGGTCCTTGAATAAATGTGCTTCATCCATGAACCTACTACATTTGTCTTTTGTGAGACTGGGCCATATTTCTTCAATGTGCCCTGTTTCTGCATCTATGATTTCTTTGAGCTTTTTCCTAATTTTTTAAACTCATAGCAATCTAGCCATTTATCAGGGATGACAGTTTTACATATATAATATTTTTAAAAACATGTATAGCTTTTTAGACATATATTTAGTAGAATTTGTCTTTTATTGTAGTTTTACATTCACAGCACAATTGAGAGGAAGGTACAGAGATTTCCCATATACTCATGCATAACCCCAGCTCATGCACCGCCTCCCCTGTTTTCAGCATCTCACACTAGAGTGGTATATCTATTAAAATTCATAAAATTGATCTGCTAAAATTAAATGGTATATTTTCCCAAAATACATTCACAAATCGTTGTCACCCAAAGTCCAAAGTTTACATCAGGGTTCACTCTTTGTATTGTATATTTTATGGATTTGAACAAACATATGATGACATGTATCCACCATTACAGTATCATACAAGTCCTATCATATCATATATCATATCAATCATATCATATCATACATACCATATAGTATCATACAGATATCCTCTGTTCCACCCATTCATCTCTCCTTTTTTTTCAGATGCAACGTTTAATAATTTATCAGTTGTGTATAACACCCAGTGCTCATCACATCCTGCGCCCTCCTTAGTGCCCATCACCCAATTACCCCATTCCCCCATTGACCTCCCCTCCAGCAACCTTCAGTTTGTTTCCTATAGTTAAGAGTCTCTCATGATTTTCTCCCTCTCTGATGACTTTCCATTCGGTTTTCTCTCCCTTCCCCTATGATCCTCTGTGCTGTTTCTCATATTCCACATATGAGTGAAATCATATGATATTTATCCTATTGACAACTGCCAAATTGACTTATTTCGCTAAGCATAATATCCTTGAGTTCCATCCACATCAGTGTAAATAGTAAGTATCCATCCTTTCTGATGGCTGATTAATATTCCATTGCATATATACTACACCTTTATCCATTCATCTGTCGATGGACATCTTGACTCTTTCCACAGTTTGGCTATTGTGGACATGGCTGCTGTGAACCTTGGGGTGCAGATGCCCCTTTGGATCACTACTTCTGATTTACATATAACTCTTCGCATTCACCTCTTCTCTGCCACTACCCTCACCCCTTCCTTCTGCCTCTCTCTCACTCTTTCTCTCTCTTTCCCTTTTTTCCCTCTTCTTCTACTCTCCTGACCCTTGACCCATTCAATATTCAACATTACCTCAAAAGGATAGTGAAAGTCTCAGTTGAAAAGATTCATTTTCCTCAATCTCTTCCTTACCTACTTCCTTTCACCAGATTGTCCTCATTCTCCTTCAAAGTGATTTTGCAATCTCCTTTTTCACATCACCATGCTAGTTCTTTTTATCTTAATTAAATCGTTACCATAGATTGCAATGGACTTTCTCATCTCTAGGTTTTCACACTCAGATCTGTATAGCTCTGACATTTCTGAAATATGTGTCCAGTTCTGTCATTTTCTGGTTTAAAGACTTCATATCTCCCCACATTATATTTAGGATCGTTTCCAACTTCTTACTTAGCATGACATTTGGCAGCTGTTTACAACATGACCGCAACATGTTTGCAATATGAAATTACTTTAGCAATTTCATCCCTTATCTCTCTCTAGACTCTGGTCAGACTCTTGTTCTTTTTTCCCATGACATGTCATGCACCCTCATGTCTCTTGTCTTCTACATATGTTATTCTTTCCACCCAGATCCCAGATTGCTTTTTCTTTTCTTATCCAGTTGTCAAATTCCTCTTCCTCACCTTCAGCTCAAATATCAAATACCCTCCTCTATGAGGGTTTCCATATAACCTTAAGTAAAATGAATCACCCACAGCTGTGCATCGTATTCTCTCCAACCCCCCATTTCTCTTTAGTCGGTAGTCTTTGTGTCTCCCCAGAGATTATCTGGGCCTGAGGGCTGAAAATAAATTTGCTCATCCTTATAAACCCTTACGGGTAAAAGAAATGCTCTGGTTTAATTAACATAGGTAGTGTATTTTTAAGGTTTACTATGCATCAGGCACCGAAGACGTTACTTACATTTTTCTCATTTAATCCCAGCAACACTGCACTGTGACTTACTGAAGGAAGAGACTTGGTTTATTCATTGTAGCTTCCCTGGAGTCTGGAGCAGCATGTGGTTCCTGTGGATGCTGAAGAGTTCTGTTGACTGATGGGATGAGTTAGCAAATGAACCAACAGCTCCGTGAAGAATGGACAATCACAATTCCCGTAGTAAAAATAAGGGACATGAAGCAAGTGCAGTGAAGTGATCTAATTGTTACACATAAAATATGTTGTAGTTGAAAGCCTGTCTACGAACACCATAGTCGATGCTTTTTAAACATTAATGTGATAGTGTTCTACTCAGTTGGGCTGGACCAACTGAGTTATTTTGGAAGCAGCCATTGGAAAGGGGACGGCATAGAAATCAGTTCCTACATAAAGCAAAACAAACAACAATAACTTCAAGACACCCTCACACAATCAACTGCAATACTTTCATCAGAAATGAGATTTAAAGCTGTGAAGATTTTCAAGTGAATTTCATTAATGATTCTACAGGCATTAATTAATTCCACTTGAATTAGAATTAGAATTGGAATTGGAATTCTAAATGAGACGGGTAAGTGGAATTTTAGATACCTCCCATCACAAAGCGAAGGTCCTTTATAACCAGAGCATGTGGATTAGGATCTGTATGTCAGATAAGGGCTGGGCTTCACAGTGGAAAAAGACATATTCTTTCCATTGCAGCAAAAAAAAATTTTTTAAAGTATTTGTTAGATATATATGGTAAATACATGAAAAGATGTATTTACTTATGTCTTTAAATAATTTACTCCTTCCTATCCCACAAATATTAAGATTTCTGAGTGGACTGGAACAGGTAGAAGATTGCTTTAAAATGTTATCATCAAAAGTTAGAGGTATATAAAGTTTTCAGAGTTGAGCATCATAAAAAAGCAATTTCTTTTTGATTAATGATAAAGCGGATCTTGGTGAAAAGTTATAGCAATCAAGAGATAAAAGTTGCTTAGATACTGAAACTGCCAACAACTTTTTTAGAGGGGCCACTTTTATCATTCTCCTTTAAGCTCCTGTGTGCCTTCAATAGGATTATGGCGTAATTGAGAACACAGCTCCCGCATACCCAGAGCTTCATGAGCTCAAACCACAGTTCAGTCACTCAATAGCTGTAGTGTTTTGGGCAAGTTACTTAACCTCCTTGTGCCTCAGTTTACTCAGTTGTGTGAGGGTAATTGAACCTCATAGGGTTGTTGTGAAGATTCAACAAATGAGAATGGCAAGCACTTAGAATAGTGCTTATCATATGAAATCAGTTAATAGGTTTAGCTGTTGTTTGCGAAGGGAGGAAATCAAAACAGAAAAAAAAGAAAAAAAACAGAAATAAAAATAATTTTTTTGACAATCCAGATCTCAGTGGCTGCTTTCACCTATTCAGATTTGTTAAAGTATTAATAAGCGAGACTATACAAGGAGACACCATGAAAGGCAGTGGGCATGCAGAACTGAATACCAAATGGGTCTTGTCTTCAAATGACAAGCTGTACAGATTCAACAGTCTCTAATAACATTCATGCTCAAAGCCGATGGTACTGGAATTGCTTCTAAAGCTTCCACGTAATTCTATCTGCTGACCTGAAAATAACATTCCATTAATTTTGATGGTATTCTAATTTCTTTCCTCTCCAATTCATAGCAGTAAATGCAATGGAAAGAGCATGCACTTACTACCCACTATTCCTTGTTCCTTATTTAATTCACATCTCCAGAATGGGGGGCACACAGCTAGGTCTCTGAGTTATGACTATGAAGGTACCTATGAAATTTTTCATACTAAAATAAGAAGTTCCTTCCCTAGAGAGCAAAAGATAACTGTTGCGGGGCGCCTGAGTGGCTCAGTTGGTTAAGCGACTGCCTTCGGCTCAGGTCATGATCCCGAGACCTGGGATCGAGCCCCATATCGGGCTCCCTGCTCGGCAGGAAGCCTTCTTCTCCCTCTCTCCCTCCCTCTGCTTGTGTTCCCTCTCTGGCTGTGTTTCTCTCTGTCAAATAAATAAAATCTTTAAAAAAAAAAGATAACTTTTTTTTATCTTTCTTTATCTTATCTCTGAGATAGAGTTTTCTATCAGCAAACTTCTAGCAAAGGAGGTCAGTAAGCAGATCCTAGAGGCCATGCAGTGCCACCAATCTTGCAAGTTAAACTTGGAAAGATTGATGTGTGCCATGCATTCCCATTTGGACCTTCTATAATTTACTGTTTTACATTTATGAGAAGAGCCCAACCTGGCAAAAAACAAAAACAGAAACAGAAACAAGACCAGGCTCCTTATCTCGATAGTGCTGAGTTGGATTGGGCTGTTTTGTTGTGGCTCTTAGAATCTGCCAAAAGATTTCAGAGTACAGGAGTAGAATTTGGTGCCCGAAGTGCAGGTCATAGAGTTTCACTGGTGTGATGTGTTCTAGGACAGGCCAGATATTGAGAACATTTTGCTGGAGCATGAATAAGAAATCTGGACTCTAATGCTGGCCAGGGACATATTTTTCACAGATCAACCCATTGCAGATTGTGGGCTACATTGCCTATATCATACTTAAAATATTGTTTGTTAGGTGTACTTTTTGCCTAAATGTTATTTTCTACTCTCTACAACACTAGAATTGTATTGTTATGGTACCTCATGACATTGTGATTTTAGGTAGTATAATTGTTGTGCATTTCTGTGGTTTTTTAAAGTTTGGTTTCTTGGGGTGCCTGGGCGGGTCAGTCATTAAGCGTCTGCCTTCAGCTCATGTCATGATCCCAGAGTTCCTTGATCAAGTCCCGCATCGAGCCTGCTTCTCCATCTCCCACTCTCCCTGCTTGTGTTCCCTCTGTAGCTGTGTCTCTCTTCGTCATATAAATAAATAAATAGAATCTTTAAAAAAATAAATAGACTTGGTTTCTTTGTAGAGTAAGGGCGGAGGGAAGCACAACACTAAGGACATGCTTAATTCTCCTTAACCCTTAAAAATAAGATTATCACATATCAGGTCTCCGTAAAAATTCATTCAGCAGGACGGGGAGAGGTCTCGCGTTTCACAATGAGCCACCGCTGAGAATACACTAAAAGCTTTTTCTCAGACAGACTGTCATTTCTACAAATGTCAGGCTTATGGACATGCCATGCTCCAGAAATTCACTTTAACTTAGATAATAACTAAGAGCTTGTCACATGCTAAGTCATTGGAACTATTTTGTACTTAATTCTGCAGCAAAGAAAACAGCACGCCATCCCCAAGTCACTTCTACATTTTTCTCCACATCCCACCATCAAAATACACTATTTTAGGGTGCCTGGGTGGCTCAGTGAGTAAACCTCTGCTTTTGGCTCAGGTCAGGATCTCAGGGTCTTGGGATTGAGGCCCATATCAGGCTTCCTGCTTAGCAGGGAACATGCTTCCTCCTCTCTCTCTGCCTGCCTCTCTGCCTACTTGTGATCTCTCTCTGTCAAATAAATAAAAATAAAATATTTTTTAAAAACCCCACTATTTTGGGGGCGCCTGGGTGGCTCAGTTGGTTAAGTGACTGCCTTCAGCTCAGGTCATGATCCCGGAGACCCGGGATCGAGTCCCACATCGGGCTCCCTGCTCGGTGCGAAGCCTGTTTCTCCCTCTCACTTCCCCTGCTTGTGTCTCCTCTCTGGCTGTGTTTCTCTCTGTCAAATAAATAAAATCTTTAAAAAAAAAAAACCCACTATTTTATAGCACTCAAAAAAAGTTTTGAGTATTTTAGGTCCCTGATGATCCATTATTTTTAGTCATTTTATTCCTGTTATTAGAGGCTTTTTCTGTGTTGTTCCTCAATAACAGCTTCTTAATAGATTCATGTCTGTCTCACTCCTGAGAAAACATGAAATTACTGTATTCACAGTTATTTTGCAAAGGAAAACAAGATCTCCAGCATTACATGTAACTAATGTGCAGAATCTTATGTATGTGCCATCGGCTTCCATGTAGGTTTGATATTTCTCTTCCTATGAATTCTGGGAGAAACCAGCTTAAAGTTTAGATACATCCTCTTTCTTCCTAGAGATGAAAATTAAATAAGGAACGATATTGATTCTGAGTTTATATTCCTGAGAATTTTAAGGTTTTATGCCCTTAATTAAACATGGTCCCTGGAGGAAGAGATACTCCTGAGTTAGAGGCTATTATAAAAGAGTGATTTTATTTGCCAGAAATCAAGACATGGCACATGTTTTAGGAATGCTTCCTTGCTGTTGAGTCTCAATCCCCAGTCTGAATCTCTTCAGTATCTCTAGTCTCTACCCAAGGACCATTGGCTGGCCCGTTGTCTAGACTGGTTCTCAGGAAAGGGTAAGTAAATGGGACAGACATTGGTGGTAGAGAACATTCACAGACCTTGGACTTGTTAAGAGGCCATTTGATGAAGGATCTTGGCTTGATGAATGGCTGTTCTAATCCAGTAGATGGGATCTAGAGTGAGTGTTGCAAAGAGTCAGAGGCAGGGCAGACATTATTCTAGGGGTGTTAGAGGTGGCGGCAGTGACTTCCTTTAGTATCAGCAGAACTCTTGGGTGCCTGGTCCCACTGTGACAATGGTGGTAGCAATGATGTTCCTGGCATTCTCACCAGACTGTTCTGAAGCTGATTTCCATGGTGCTTCTGGCCACTCAGTTTCTTTTAGTTCTTTAGTTTACCCAGGCCTGGAACTTTACCCATCTCATGGATTCTGGAGGCCAGCCAATATGCTTATTCTGCATTCATTTTATGCCACAGCGATGTTACAATAATATGAAGGAGGTCTACTCAACAATCCGGACCAGGTTTTTATTTATTTATTTGTTTAATTAATTTATTTTTTTATTCCAGATCTGCTACAGCCAGATCTTTGTGTTAAGTTAAAGGGGAAAACATCGATAACTAAAGAAATGGAATAAAGAAATTGAATTGATAATTAACAAAGCATCAGGTCCGGAGGTCTCACGGTTAATTCTACTAAGCATTTAAAGAAGAAATTATAAGAAATAACATTCCTCACAATCTCTTGCTGAAAAAAGAAGAAGGAATATTTCCTAGCTCATTCTATGAAGTCAGCTGTTACACTTAACAAAGATTCTCTGCTTGACCAAACATTGGTCAGACTCCTGAAAATTCTCCTAGGCCTACTTGTGTCCTTGAAAAATCCAGTTTTAGTAAGAATTCTACTAAGTCAGTTTAAGCAGAACTCCCCCTCCTCAATATCAAATTCCCCTTCATAACAGATGAGGTTCCTCATCCTCCAAATCCTCTAGGTGATGTCTAACATGACCTGTATAAAAAGTCTAAAGAATAAAAATCGTATCAATTGACAAGAATAATTTGACAAAATCCAACATCCAGTCATGATAATTACTGTCAGCAAACTAGGAATAGAAGAGGAACTTCCTCAAATAGATAAGGGCTATCAATAAAAAACTAGAGCTAACATCATATTTGATGGTGAGAGACTATCTAGACCTTTTCATCTAAGATCTGGAACAAGGCAGGGGTGTCCTCTTTCACTATTCCTATTGAAGATTGTACAGGAAGTCCTAGCTGATGCAGTAAGACAAGAATAAGAAATAAAATGTACATACATATTGGAGAGGGAGAAATAAGACTGTCTTTATTTACAGATGAATTTATGTAAAATTCTTGTAACTAATAAGCAATTATAGCAAGATTACAAGATATCACATAAATATGTGAAACCCAATTGTTTCTCTATATACCATCAATCTAAATGATTCTAAAATGGAACGATATTGCAATACCATGAAAAAATGTTTAGGCATAAGTCTGAATATATGCACCACTGCTGAATGTGGGAAACTAAAAGACACTAAAGAAAGAAATGAAAGACTAAATTAATGGAAAGATATTCTATGCTCCTGGGTTAGAAGATTCGATATTATTAAATGTCATTTTTTCCTAACTTGATACATAGATTCTATTCAATTCTTTTTTCTTTCTTTTCTTTCTTTCTTTCATCCACACCCCCCCTTTTTTTTGGAGAGAGGAAGAGACAGAGTGAGAGGGAGAGACAGGATCTTATGCAGGCTCCATGCCCAATACAAGCCTGACGCAAGACTTGATCTCACAACCCTCAGATCATGACCTGAACTGAAATCAAGAGATGGACACTTGAGGGACTGAGCCACCCAGGTCCCCTAGATTCAATTCAATCCTAAATAAAGTCCTATCATGGTTATTTTTAGCTACCAACAAAATGATTCTAATATGTATCTGGAAAATCAAGAGACCTTGCATAGCAGATGCAATAAACAGGAAGGTTCACAAAATTGGAGGAGGACTTGCACTAATGGATTTCAAAATTTACTTTGACATTACTATAAACTGGTTTTTGATAAAAGTGCAAAGATAAGTCAATGGAGAATGGCTAGTATTTTCAGTAAATGGTGCGGAATCAACTGGTTATCCATATATAATTCTATACACCTTCATTATGTGGCCATTAGAGGGACTTTGGCTTTTACCTATTTATTTAAGCTTTTGTTGTACCGATTGGATCTGTGCAAGTATGTGATCAGTTGGTTGCACTGAGCTGAGCTGAAAGATATCCTGACATTGTGACTTCATTTCTATCTGACAAATTGTGTTTTTTTCCAGTGATTTTAATGTGCATTGACGTATCCTTATTCTAAATCTGTGAGGTGAAATGCAAGTCATCAGTCTCTCTGCTCTTGTTTTTAATGATAAAACTGTGTTCTAACAGTTTTTCTTTCCCACGAGAGCTGTAAGAGAATAGAAGAGATCAAATGAACCCATTTCTAGATCATCACCTTGTTTTGGTAGTGATCCAGGTGGCATCAGATTTATTTTCATTTCGAGATAACCAAACAGAGTGAGGACATCCACATTGTCGTCCTTTTTTGGAGCCGGACTCAGATACTTCCTTTTCTTCCTGTTTGTAAGCTCCAGTGGTCAGGAGGACCTGTTATTGACCCGACGTGCACAGTTATCATTCAGTTGCCAAGACTGGCCTGATGAGGAGACATATTTTCCACATGTTTTTGACAGAATGTGGCAGTCCTGGTATGTGTGATTCTTCCTGCTCTAAAAACAAAATTCCTGTATTATGATTCTCTTTTTTTCCTTTGTGTTGATTGCCTTTTCACTATTTTGACTAATCTTGCTATCTTTCCCCTTTTCTAAGTCACATTTTGACTCAGAGCATCTTCCATTTGGGAGCGAGCCATCGCTGTGTGATAGAAACAAACACTCTGAAACCAGCCCAAGTATTTTCTTTTGAGGAAAGTCTCAAAGAGACATGTTGGTACAGATCTTGTGTCTTAAAACTACTGCATTAGAGAAGAAGATCTAATTTTCCATTTGGGAACATATGCCCCATTTCAAATGAGTTGTGATTTTTTTTTTATTGAGATACAGTTGAAATATTATATTAGCTTCAGGTGTATAACATTAAGATTCGATGTTTGTATATATTACAAAAATGACCATCAAGTCAGTCTAGTTAGCAACCATCATCAGACATCCCTAAATTGTTTTTCATGTGATGAGAACTTTTAAGATGTATTCTTTTAACAACTTTTCGGTAGATACTAAGTATTATTACCTACAGTCACTATGCTGTACATTATAACTCCATGACTTATTCAATTTATAACTGCAAGCTTGTACCTTTTGACTCCATTCACTCCTTTTGCTCACTTCCTATCCATGCTCTCCTCAGGCAACCACCAACTGGTATTTACGAACTTGGCTTTTTTGTTTATTTGGCTGGTTGGTTGGTTTGGTTTGGTTCGGTTTCTGATTGTACTGGTCATACGTATGTAATACAGTGATAGGGGTTATTTGCCTTGAAGACCAGTACCAGGGAAATGTCTACAATCGTCTCAACTCATCATACATGGAAACAGAAGAAAGAGCAACTACATGACTGAGTTCAATGCAACGCCCTGTCCCATGCCTTTGAAACTCCCTCCATTTGAGAGGTGGGACTGATATTTTACTCAGAACTTTAACCTAAGACTTTTGCCCCTGTTCTAAGTTATTTCTATTATGCGTGCATGTGGGATCTGAAAATACACTTTGAAGGGTAGACAAGAAGGTGGAGAAAGCCCAGAGGTCCAGAGATTGGTAGAGGTAACGGTGCTAACAGTGAGGGACAAAGTAATGAAAAGAAAGTTGGGGATGGAAGTACCTTATTGTTTTATTTTATTTTTTATTTTTTAATAATTTTTTTTCCATAACCCAGACACTCAACCCTCCCTCTTAACCCCCCAGAAACCTTTACTGTTTATTTTAAAACATTATGTGAGTCTATACTTTTCCTGAAATTGTCTTTGTTATCTGGCAAACTTTATCCCTATACATGTGCCCCTTAAAAAACTTCTCTAGGTCATTGCAGTGAGGTTTGTTTTTAAAGCACAGATTATTTCTCTTAAAGGAGGGGAGAAAAAAGACCATTTCACTTGTAAGTGGTCTGAATATCTTAACTGTATTCAAAACGATCAATAATTAATTGATATAATCTTTATTTGTATAATCTCTAATTGTTAACTGTCATTAGTTTGGTTTATCTCAGGCTACTTCAATGATTTGATATGATTATTCATTTTTTTCTCTCTATTCCCTTTGGGGACAAAGAGGATTTGAACCCCCTCTGACCTTAGTTCCTTCCACAAATAAAACTACATGTGAAAAGAGGATATCCCTAAAAGAAAGAGTTGTCATCACTGCTATAGTCACAAAAATAGTAAAATGAAAAATTTACTAAATTGTCCAGATAACTCATGTCAAGTGCACCTAAACTTTAAAATTATTAGAATAATGACCATGATCTTTTTCCAAGAATAGATAAATTCTGATGCCTACTATAAAACTGTAATTCTCTTTATTCAAATGTAAAATTTTTGCCAAAAAATTTTAGTTCTAGATTAAAAAAAAGTACACCAAACCATATGATAAATTAAATTTGATGATTTAAGAACAGAAATGTTTCTATGATAGTTTGCTTCATAAGAAGATGAAATTTGGCTAATGTAAGAGAAAGGTCCAGCTATCCTCTTTTTGGAAGCCAAGTATCTATTTAATTGGTGTATTTTTCTTCTTTTTTGATCTACCCAAAATTACCTTTCCAAGAGAGTGTTCTAAGAAAGTTCATTTCTGTGTGTTTGGAACATTCTTATTTTCAAAAACTGAATGTGTTATAATTACTAAACTAAACTGCATACCAATTTTTGGAAATTAAGGTAATTTTTAAAAAAGATTCAGAATGATTTGCAAAAAGCAGTTTTCAGTTTAAGCAATTGTAAAAAATGGGAATGCCTGGCTTTTCCCCCATTGCTGCCACCTGCTGCTCTACCGAAGAAATGCCTCACTTGTGACATTTTTCCTTTTATGGAAATTGCTCATCAAAATCATTATTTCAAAAATTAAGATCATATTATCTTTATAGTACTTTTTTCTGTGGGTAATCTTTTTTGTCCACAACAGTTGGAGAGACAGGTTCTCAAGTAGTCACGCATGACCATACAGAGATTTAGATTTTCCTCCCAGCACATGCAGTAGACATTTGAGAGGGTTGAATACACAAAAACAAAGAAAGCCTCTGATTCCTAAATAAGCTCATAATACCCCAAAGAGCTTGTAAACTAATCTTTGTAAAGTAAAAGCATTTAACTTAATGACAGCACTCTTAGCCCTGGAAGCAAAATTTAAATTCAAGTTCCTTCCAAACCCACAACTGCTGTATACTGGGCACACGGTTCTAATGTGACATTGTGTGTCAATTATACTTCAGTAATACATTTAAGAAAATAAAAAAAA
>PITA01021702.1:0-32077 GCA_004023965.1 Spilogale gracilis | reverse complement strand
CCTTTGGGCCCGAACAGCATAAATTATGAAAATCTTTCCAAACTGCTTAACCCTTTGTCAGAGGGAGTGCTCCACCGGGAAGACAACTGGAATCTCGAGGAGGAGTATGATGAAGAGTGGAGAGCGCCCTGCTTTGGAATCAAAGCCAAGCCATCAGTGAGCGGTGTGACTCTGAGCAGGACAGCCTGTCCAGCCAGAGTGATTCCTCTGTATCCCCTCTAAGGTCATTTGTGGTTCGAGACAGAGAATGGGATGGCAGAAGGGTCTGGAGGAGATCTCCTACCCCGCTCCTAGTCCTACCCGCCCCACTCCTGCACGCAGTGCAAGAGAAAACTGAACTTTTGTTAAAAGAAGTAGGAGAGCGAGTTTAAGACTCTCCCTCCAAAACTTTGTTTTCTAAATTCTTCTCCCAAACATTGATTCTAAGTCCTGAAGGAGACTGGGCAGAAACATCTTGGACTTCTAAGTATTTTCCTGGACCTGAAAATTCCCCATGGGCTCTGGCTTCGGTGTTCCAAGGAGGCTTCTTACATGTGGCTGAAAATAGATGGGGTCACCTAACAGGACACACCCTACCCCACGAGCTTCTCACGTGATAGGTCATGGTTCAAGAGCAAAACCTTTGTCAATACAATCCCGGCCCTCACTTTAGCTTCTGGGTTAAGGGCTTTCAGAAATCAGTTTAACAAATTCAGTGTGAAACAGTCACACCCACCTGCAGTCTTCTTCCAGATCAATTACTGTAAAAACACCAGAAGAATGAGTGAAGTGATTAGTGACAGGTGGGGATTTAGGATTCCTTTACTTTGTAGGTCTGGGGCCCAGACTGCCTGCCTAGCTGTGCTCTCAACTGTACTGTCTGTGATTAGAACCTGTACAGTGCGTGGAGCCTGGGCTTGGGCTTGGGTTCAGGGCGGAAATACAATGTACAAATAGCCCTTTGATATTTCTCCTGTCTTAGTATGTCTGGTGTCAGCACGTTCTCTCACTAATGACCTCTAATGGTCGTGTGAGATTTGCCCATTTCCAATTGCACCTCTATTTTTAAAACCACAAGCTTTCATTCCCTGAAATTATCACTGGCTTTGGACTTTGGAATCAGCCGCGGCTTTGCCACTCCTTCGTTGCAGGGCTCTGGATAATTCGGCTTGAGCTCGGTTTTCTTACAAAGCATCTTGAGAATCCAACGAGGTGAGACTGTGCAGGGTGTCTGGCTCACGTCATGCTCAGTAAGTGTCAGGTAACTTTAGCTTCAAGACAGAGGGTGAGGGGGCACCTGGGTGGCTCAGTCGTTAAGTGAGCAGTCTGCCTTCTGCTCAGGTCACGATCCCAGAGTCCTGGGATCGAGCCCCGCATCGAGCCCTGCATTGGGCTCCCTGCTTGGTGGGAACCCTGCTTCTCCCTCTCTCACTCCCCCTGCTTGTGTTCCCTCTCTAGCTATGCTTCTGTCTGTCAAATAAAAAAAAAAAAAAAAAAAAAAGACAGAGGGTTAGATATCAGCTTCCTTACAGAGCTATGGAAGATCTTGCCCAATTAAGATTATTAGACAAAAATGAAAGCTTTTGAAAAAAGGCAGTAGGGCCGTGGGAGGGCTGGGGAGAGGAAGTGGCAGTTTTTCCCTTGATGAGGCCATCTGTTTTTAATTTATAACCTTCTAGTGATGGTAAAACATTTATTCTCACCCCGTACATAATAGGTTTCATGAATACTATTGAATTGCCGAAAGCCCCCTGCAAGTATTCATGGAAAAATTTGGGTCCTGATTTACAGAATACTGGCTCAAAAAATAGGAAGAAGGTCCTGTGTGGTTATTTTGGACTTGGCTAGGGTAAGTCTGTTTTCAGTAGGGAATCATAAAGGGCCAGCTCTCCCTGGAGATGAAACTGTGAAAATGTGTTCATCTGGAGGACAGAAGTTGTATCCTGGCTGCTTTTGTTTTTGGCTGGAGGAGACCCACCCATGGGGTTTCTCCCTAGAACTTCAGATGAACAATACTTCCACAAGATAAATACTTCTTAGCCATCACTGGCAATGTGCCAGGCACTTTAGAAACAGTTTTATGGTATCATCTTGTCACATATTTGGAAACTATGAATAGCTTTCGTATTTTATAGTGGGGGAGCCAGCTTCAGAGAATCAGCAATTTCCCCAAAGTCAATTGACAAAGGGATGGAATGCACACGTTTGAACTTGTGTCTTCTAACCCCAAAGCCGTCTTCCCCTGCCATCGCAATACAGGGGCCTCCCACAAGAGACTGGGGAAGGGCCCCATCCCAGAGCAAAGCTGGTTGGTTTTCCACTCCAGTGCCTCATTGAATACAGCCAGGTTTTATCCCCCTGGGTTTTCTGAGGGTGTGAGGTTGATGATTAAACCAGCTGATCTGTGAAAGATACTGGTAAGTGCTGGCCAGTTTACACCCCTCTAGCACAGCATGGCCGCTGGTTGCTTCTAGGTGATTTCCAATCTCCAGGGATGGAAACGTGACCTCAGAAGCGGTCTCACGTTGTTATTCCAAGAAACTGAACGAGAGGGAACCAGGAGGGAAGGTGCCGAGGCAACATATCTCCTGGAGGGATTTTATAGTGGATGAGCATGGAATTAATTTGAAAGATACACTCCCCGCGGCTCACTTTTTACCCATTCATGCCAAAACAGCACCTACTGGGACAGACCTGCAGGGGCTATTTGTAATGGGAAAGAAAAGGATTTAAAGAAGCCGTTCAAAACAGCAGTTTCTGTGTTTTGTGGGCTGTCCCTGTCGTGTTGCCCTATTTTCAGAAAAGCCAGCAGCCTTAGGAAGGAAGAAGTTGTTGCCACCATTTTTTTTTTAAACCAAACAATAGAGAACATCTAAATGAACCAGTCTGCCTTCTTGATGATTCATTTGGACAAGAGTTGGAGGAGGGGCAGGGAGCAGCGGGTGGTTGTGGCGATTACGAAATCTTTTGTTTTACGAAGGTTACTTTTTAGTAAGAGACTCCCAGATCCTCTGTGTTGAGGAAACATGTGTGTTTATCAGAAAGCAGAGGTAGGAAAATATCCTCCCTTGTCCATCTTAAAAAAATAAAATAAAAAAAAAGATACACCACAATACAGCATCCTTAAGTAAAATGATAAAAATGCTCCTTTCCTCTTCTTGAAAATTTATTGGTGTTCCATTAAGAGGAACAGAGTTCTGAGAACTAAGACTAAACTTTTACTTAATTCTCATAATATAGATATGGAAGAATATAAGTAAGTCAGGCTAACACTTCACAGATGACCCCTGGGGCCCTGGGTAAGTACCAGCCAGGATGGTAGATCTGGGCTTTTCTTTCAGACTTGAAATTGACATACAGGAAGAAGAAGCCTGGTGAGATGCCTAGGTGTGGCTCACTTGTTAACCACACTTTTTCAAGAGTAAGTTGGGAAATGATAAAAGTATGTATTTCTATATGTTTAAAAACATACTCTGCTGTCATTTTCAACCCAAATCATCTTATAGATGCATTGGAATCCTCTTCACAATAAATATGGCGAATGGGACATAGATATTAGCCTCTTTCCTTTTTACAGCATTTTAGTATTTCATCCCTAAAGACTATGGAAAGTTTCCTAGCCCCGGTTTGCCTGAACCTGTCCTGGTTTTAAAACGGAAAGTCTCTTGTCTTAGAAATGCCCTCCAGCCGGGCGATCTGGGACAGTTTGCTCAGCCCTCTGTGCCTGTAAAGTGTTGGCAAGTATAGCTCTGGCAAATTAATCTCCGAGGATCTTCATTGAAATAAACTGTATCTCACTTCTATTTTCCACTCTTGGCTCATTTGTGAAAAGCAGATAATCCTAACTTCCTTGCCCTGTGGATCCCAGGGTTCGTAAGGGCACGAAAATCATACATGGATGCAGTTGCTCCGCGCCCAGAGCCTGGCCGTCAGCAAGGCTCCCGTAAATAGCTGCTGGAAAAGAAATGCTTTGGCCGATTACAAAGAGTTTATGAAAGCCAAAGGTTATCATGGTTTTTGTTGGAGTAATTCAGTCCATACTGAGTGAAGACATGAAGAAAGCTGTGATTCATGGACTTCACAGTTTAACGGAGGAAACAGATAAGCACAACAAGACAAAACACGCAAATGGTCCAGCATGAACAGTTATAAACCATGAAGGTATTTGTTGGAAAAAAGGAAAAATTCCCCTGAAGATTTTATTTTTTACCCCTAAAGGAGGGCTTGAACTCATGGCCCCAAGATCGAGAGTTGCATGGCTATTTTTTTTATTTCAGAGAAAGAAATTGTTTATCAGATAAATCATTTTACTATCAGAATGGCCAATGACTCGGAAGTCTTAACAGGCCACTCTCCCAAGTTATGCATCATTAGGGTGCTTCTTCAAAGGTTGGTTGACTTCCTCAAACATATCTATTTTTATCATCTTAATCTGTCTTTCATCTCCATTTTTTCATAGATGCTGTTTTCTTAAAGGTTACTAGTAGCCTAATTGCCACATCTCAAGGCCTCTTAAGATTGCATCATACTCAAACCCAGAGCCTCACCTCCTCCTTCAGACTTCTGTAAAGTGATTAGCATACCACATCATGCGCCCGAGTCCTCTTCACTCTTCTTAGCGAGTTCCTCTTTCCTCTTGGTCTTTAAATGTCAGTTTCCCAAGGTTCTGCTGTCATCGTGTCCTCTAAGACTAATGACCTTATGTGCACCCTCAAAGCTAACTGATTTTCAATCTTCATCTCCATCTGGCTTCTGCCCCTGGCATCAGGTTGGACTGTCACTCTGTGAGGCTTTTTCACTTTCTGGGATTTGTTTATCATTTTCATTAATTTTGGATTCATCCCCTTCCCAATTTTGCTGCTCAAATCTCTGTTAACCTTCAAGGCCAATGTCAAAAGCCGTTGACTTGGGAAATATTTTCATATTGCCCAGATCAGAAAGGACATTCTATCTTTTATATGTCCATAGCACATTCTTCTTATTATGATCCAACACTTCTTTAATTCATGTTTACATTAATTGATTTTGTGTCAGCTTCTTTAACTTAAGTAAAGCTCCAGCAGGTATAACATAGGTCTAACTTGATTTTTTAGTGTATGTGCTGCCAAAGTGAGCACATGATTTTTTTTTTTTTAAGATTTTATTTATTTGACAGAGAGAAACACAGCCAGAGAGGGAACACAAACAGGGGGAGTGAGAGAGGGAGAAGCAGGCTTCCTGCCGAGCAGGGAGCCTGATGTGGGACTCGATCCTAGGTCTCCAGGATCATGACCTGAGCCGAAGGCAGTCGCTCAACCATCTGAGCCACCCAGGCGCCCCTAGCACATGATTTTTTAATCTCTGTGTATCACTTAGCAAAATGATACTCACTCACTCCTTAATTCATTTAGTCATTCATCCATAAAATAATTTTTGACCGTGTGTTCCAAGAACTACATTTGACACTAGAGACATAAAGATAAAATAATTGAGAACATATGTCAACAATCTGCTAATTACAATGTTCAGAGGTAGACCCAAAGTGTTGCTCTGAGGCTCATAAAGTGTGATGTGTGTGTGTGTGTGTGTGTGTGTGTGTGTGTGTGTGGTGTGTAGTGGGAGGTACTGAAGTCTTCATGGAATATATGTTGTATGAAATGAGTATATCAGTTATATATCGCCGTGTAACAAATTACCCCCAACCGTAGCAGCTAAAACAATACACATTTATCGTCTCA
The DNA here is from genome assembly GCA_004023965.1 of Spilogale gracilis. Taxonomy (NCBI): domain Eukaryota; kingdom Metazoa; phylum Chordata; class Mammalia; order Carnivora; family Mephitidae; genus Spilogale; species Spilogale gracilis. Next base: position 26,381 of record PITA01021702.1, on the reverse strand, counting down.
CAGTTTCTGTGTCAGGAGTCTAGGCAAGGATTCGAGAGATCTGCTTCAGGGCTTCTCACTCCAATTGCTAGGTTGCCATCAAGGTGTTAAATAAGGTTGTGGTCTCATATGAAGACACGGATGGGCTTTGATCTACTTCTAAGCTCTCGGACTTTCCCTTTAATGCTTGTTGGACTGAGGTCTTCAGTTCTTAATTGATGGTTAGCTAGAAGCTAACCCCCAATTTCTTACCACATGGGCTTCTCCATTTTGCTTCATCAGAGAAACATTCGAGAAGAATATGTGAGAGAGAAAGAGAAAGCAAGCAAGACATGATCAGAATCTTTTATAACCTAATCATAGAAGTGACATCCCATCACTTTTGCTATATTATTTTTTAAAGCATATCTTTTTAAAAAAGATTCTGTTTATTTATTTGACAGAGAGAGATCACAAGTAGGCAGAGAGGCAGGCAGAGAAAGAGGGGGAAGCAGGCTCCGCACCGAGCAGAGAGCCTGATGTGGGACTTGATCCCAGGACCCTGAGATCATGACCTGAGCCCAAGGCAGAGGCTTTAACCCTCTGAGGCACCAGGCGCCTGCAATATTATTTTTGTTAGAAGCAAGTCACCAGGTTCAGGCGCACTCCAACAGAGGGGATTGCATAGGACACACATACTAGGAATCAGGGATTATTGATACCTATTTTTAAAGACTGTTCACTGCCACAGTGAGTGAGAATGAGAAGCTAACTTGTTCATTTCTCTCAGAGGAACCAGCAAGAGCCAACTAGGATAAGGAGAGTAATACAGCACGTAAGACACGCTGGTGCTGCTGGATCTTAAAGGTGAAGGTAGGAGAGAGAAGTAGAGTCTGGTTTGTCATATGAAGGGGCTTGGACTGTATCTTGTAGAATGACTGTGCTGCTATAAGGCGGGAGTGACTAGAAAATTGATTTTTAAATGTCTCAGCCTGGGCCTATACAAAGGATGGATGTGAGGGACATAAGTATAAAATCTGGAGAACCATAGAGGATATTGTTGTAAAAAGATGATGAAGGCCTCAATGTTGGCAGTGGCTTAGGGTAGGAGAATCAGGGACAGATCTGAGATAAGAAGAAGAGGTATAGTTGATTGACTTTTATTTGCTATGGTTGTGGGACACTTAGGTAGAGGTGTTCAATGGGCAGTTTGGATATTCAACCATGAAATTTAGGGAAGAACTTGATTGACCCGAAGTTTGGAGATCATATGAATATCAGTGGTAGTTACAACTAAAAATGTGGAATAGAAAATGAGATAAAAGATGAATCTGGGGACTTCTGCCTGGCTCAGTGGGAAGAGCATACAACTCTTGATCTCGGGGTCCTGAGTTTGAGCCCTTCATTGGGTGTAGAGATTACTTAAAAATAAGAAATAAAATCTTTTTTAAAAAAAGATAAAGATTGAATACCATTTGCACCTTCATGTACTCACTTATTCAGAGATGACTTCATGCCAGCTGCTGAGATAGGTATGGGCCGTGGACCAGACAGACATTATCCCTGCCCCAGGGAAGTCACAAGTCATGATCCAAGTGGCGAGATGGACGGTGGAGACAGGTGTAAGTGCCCAAAGAAAGCAAAGAGGGTGCCATGAGAGAAACCACAGGGAGCAAAATATTCAAGTGGAATGTTCCTGAAAAGCAGAGCAGAGAACAGCCTCAGAGCTCGCCATGGGACAGCTCTTGGCCAAGACGGGGTGGAAGGCTGGCGCGGAGCCCCCTCAGCAATCCTGCGCCACTCTACGGTTCTATCCATGGGACAACAGGAGGTATATCTCTTTCCTAGGGCTGCCTTACGAAGTACCGCAAATTGGGTGACTGACAACAACAGTTCATTCTCTCACAGTTCTGGAGACCAGAGACCAGAGACCAGACTGCTGGCAGTCCTTGGCTTTCCTTGATTTCTAGAAGTAGGCATCCCTCGATCTCCGCCTCTATGATGACACAGAACTTGCCTTGAGTGTCAAGATCTTCTTACAAGGACAGCAGTCCTCTTGGACTAAGGCCCAACCGAATGGCCTCCTCCTAACTTGATGACATCTGGAAAGACCCTATTTCCAATTCAGGTCACATTCATAGGGACTAGGAGTCAGGACTTCAACATATCTTGGGGACACAATTTAACCCCAGCAAGAGGTATTCAGAATAATGAGTAAACTTCAAGGAGGCGGTTGAAATAGACTTAGGAATTGTAGTGTTCTTACGTGATTTACCGGAGATTGGATCCATACATGCACTGGTTAAGATAAACAGCGATCATTGCCGTTCTCATTATTGTGGTCGCGTGGTAGGTTCCGTCAGAGAAAATTACTTCTGACGAGTACTCACCACTAGGAGAGAAGGAAGAGTATCCAGCTGGCTTCTTGTTACTCAGGGTCTTACCGCTGGGTGGGGGGTGCGGGCTGCTTTACCTTGCCAGAACTTAACCATTTGCCTGAAGAAAAGTCTGATCTGACAGGGAAATCTCAGGGTGTCAGGGTCTCGCCTGAAACGGTGTTTAAGGAGATTGTTTATTTCTGCAGCGTGGGGAGTGTATGACTCAGTATAAGGAGGTTGTTTATTTCTGCAGCGTGGGGAGTGTATGACTCAGTATAAGGAGGTTGTTTATTTCTGCAGCGTGGGGAGTGTATGATTCAGTAGTATTTGTGAGTCGTTCAACCAGATCGACAGTTCTTACATTTAGTTACGCGGGGGGGTGGAGGGTGGGGGGACTCCCTGAATGGATGTAAAATGCCTCGTCCCAATCCCTGAGGACAGAGATGCTCGTCCCAGTGGCCAGAGGTAGGCTGTGTTTTCCAGGCTCCCCAGATGATTACACTATGGTTTCCCTCTCCCTCTACCTCCTCCTGTGCTTGCGCTCACATTCTGACCCCCTCTGCTCTTTCCCATATCTGTCAAAACCATCAGTGCGGTGGGGGAGACCTTGTTAAGGCCCATGCGTATCATGCTTTAGGATAACCTCTGGTGTACATTTAAAGAACTTCCTTTAAGCTCCTGGTGGATTCTATAGCTGCAAGGAGTGGGTGCAGGCCGCTAGCCTCCGGGGCCTCTGTCCCCTTCCCCCACGTACATGCTTCCAGAAGAACTAGGGGCACAGACAGGATGCTGCTTAGCTTCCAAGGGGGTGCGGGCAGAGCGAGTGGCCACGGAAATCCCCCAGCTAGGTGGGGGGATGTGTACAGGAAGGAGGACCAAGGCAGGTGGTGGAGAGAACAGAGCCTCTAAGCAAGCCTGAAAAAGTGAGTCAGCTCGCAGACCTGTGGATGCTGAAAAGGGCCACCGCCGCCTTTGTTGGGTGACTCAGCTGCGAACTTTTAGGAAGTGTTTTTTTCTCTCTGCTCGTCTTTTTTTTTTTTTAAATGAGGTAGCAAAGGCAAACCTGTGAACAGGTAAGTTCATAGGACTGAGAAAGGCCGCAGCCTCTTCTGTCAGATATGGAAAGAGCTTTTTTTGGGGGTGCAAATTTTATTTATTTATTTTTTAACGATTTTATTTATTTATTTGACAGACAGAAACACAGCTAGAGAGGGAACACAAGCAGGGGGAGAGGGAGAGGCAGGCTTCCTGGAGAGCAGGGAGCCCGAGGTGGGGCTCGATCCCTGGACTCCGGGATCATGACCTGAGCCACTCAGGCGCCCCGCAAAATGGTGGTTTTATTAAAGCGGGAGGACAGAACTTGCGGGCAGAAGGAGCGGCTGACCCGGGAAATAGCTTTAATTGTTGAATTAGCTACTCCCAGAAAGAATGCAGTGACCCACGCTTCTCTACTTTTGCCTGCCAGCTGCGCCGGGTGGGAGCCCGGGATCCCTGCCCTCCCCGCACAAATCAAGGCCCGACATTCAGAGGAGACGATGACCCACAGTTGATCGCCTGGACATGCAGAACAGACATGGCCTCCCTCTTGTCATTTATCCCTCCTGGGACAGGAGAACTGGGTGTGGGGTGTGGTGAATCTGCTCAGGGACGTGGCCCCATGAGACTTAAAATTGCCCCTGCCAGCAGCTGGGATGACTCAGACCACGTTCTTCAGCCAACGCGCGCGGGGTCTGGCAGGGCGGGGCCCAGCCCAGTGGGACACAGGAGACCTTCCCAGCTGCTTTATTTTAAGCTGCAGGGTCTTGTAACGGGTTTGGTAGGGACTGCAGTGTTGGTTGGGGAACGAGGAGGGATTAACTACCGTCTCTAGGCCCCTGTTTTAATACTAGTTTACCCTTCTGATTACATACCATGGGCTCGCTACTGCTTTAGGTTCTTCGTCAGTATGCTTCCACTTAATCCTGACTGCAATGCTCAGGGCTAAGTATGGTTATCCCCACCTTTTCTTTTAATAAGGGGAGAAATTGAAACTTAGAATGAAGTTTTAGAAGCTTGCTCTAAGTTAGAAGAAGACTAAAGGCAGAGGTAGAGACCTGCCTTAGATCTGCCTGATTTCAAGGCCTGTGTCCTCTGTCTTCGTGGTGGAGCCATCTCTGGCCTCTCCCTGTCGTGTGTTAATTCCAGGAGCACTGGTGAGAGCCTGCGATATGCACTTTGGAGAATGCCAGTGTTGGAACGTGGGACTCTGGCTAGCCCGGCATCCCGAGCTTCTAGGTATGTCGGGAAGTATTCATTTTAGTCTTGGTACCTTGCCTCACTGGGGTGTGACCCTGGCTAGTTTTCTTAGTTCAAAATTCCTTTTTGCTCAGCTGTGGAAAGAAGATAGCAAGACTATTGACGTGCTAGACAAGAGAAGGGACTGGGACAGCATATTGAAAAGTAATGTGCTGGGAAAAGTGAAGCTTCACTTGTGTTTCACAAGTTCCCCGGGCTTCCTAAGATGACCAGCTGGGCTCGTTCTGAACTATTCTAGTGTTTTAATATAACCTTTTTTGTTTGTTTGTTTTAAAGATTTTTATTTATTGGGGCGCTTGGGTGGCTCAGTCGTAAGTTAAGCGTCTGCCTTTGGCTCAGGTCATGATCCCAGGAAGCCTGCTTCTCCCTTTCTCACAACATCTGCTTGTGTTCCCTCTCTCCGCTGTGTCTCTCTCTGCCAAATAAATAAATAAAAATAAAAATAAAAATAAAAGATTTTTATTTATTTATTTGAGTGGGAGAGAGAACACAAAGAGGGGAAGCTGCAGAGGGAGAGAGAGAAGCAGACGCTGAGCAGGTAGCCCGATGCAGGGCTTGATCCCAGAACCCCGGGATCATGACCTGAGCCAAAGGCAGAAGCCTAATTGACTGGGCCCTCCAGGCGTCCCTCTTTTAATATAACCATAACAGTATTCTAATTACAAAGATGTAGCAGCTCTCTTTTTATTTATATGGTTTTTTTTTCTTTTAAAGTTTACTGATAGAGTGATTTTTTTTTTTATTTTTTTTAATTTTTACGCAATCTCCACGCCCAAGGTGGGGGCTTGAACTCACGACCCCAAGACTGAGAGTTGCATGCTCTACGGACTGGGCCAGCCAGGTGCCCCTTATCACATATGTTCTGAATTTTGATGTTTTACTTAAAGCATCTGAACAGTAGAGTGACTGAATTAGGGGTTTATACTTAGCCTCATTAATGAGTTTATCCTCTCACCATTAGCCAAATATTTTGAAGATGTTAGACATTTGAAACCTGTAACACGCGTACGCTGTTCATTATGTGTACCATGCCCCAACTACATACCACACTTTATTCACACGTTTGTGAATTGATTCATTAACACATGACTTCCTCAGCACCTACTATGTGCTGTGAGTCTTCAGTTTCAGTTAGAATCTCATGCTGATGTGGTGTCATCCCTCACACGAGTTTCCTTTGTGTTGGTCGAAGGGGGCCATCGTGCAGAAGTCATGGTTGCGGGAATGGTTAAGGAAGATGTCTTGGCTCATGGCCAGTAGGTAGCTTTTCAGATAAAGCCCATGGTGACCAAGAAGACAATATTTTTAAAAGATTTTACTTATTTATTTGTCAGAGAAAGAGCACGAGCAGGGGGAGTAGCAGGCAGAGAGAGAAGCAGGCTCCCAGCTGAGCAGAAGCCCCATGCGGGGCTTGATCCCAGCACCCTGGGATCATGATCTGAGAGGAAGTCACATGCTTAACCAACTGAGCCACCCAGGTGTCCCAAGGAGGCAATATTTTAAAGTGGGGAAAGGCTTGGACTTAGAGAAAGGGGAACCAGGTCCTTGTCCAAATGTTGCAGCTAACTAGCTGAAAGAAATTGGAAAGTCAGTTATTCTCTTGATGGTAATTCCTACCTGGAAAAGGTTGTGCACGGCGCACGGGCGCATGTGTGTGTGTGTGTGTGTGTGTAGGGGTGATAATTCCCTAAGTCCCACTGAAGATTTACGATCTTGGCTAATTTCCTTGCGATTTCCCCCTGTTCTATAAGCTGAGTGCAAGAGTAAACTAAACCACCCTCTTATCCAACCGACCAAACCTCCAAAACATCTCAGCAACATTTCCCATCTCCTGCTCAGAGTCCCTGGAATACACCAAGCAGTGGAAAACAGGTCTTAGTGTTGCTTTATGTATGTTTATGCTGATCTCTCCGGTTGTTTCTGAATCCAAAGAAGACTCTCTGGTCTTTTTCAGAGCCTCCTATTGTCAGAGAAGGATAGAAAAAAATAAAATCAACATTTCAATTCACCTTAAAAAATAGTCTGAGCCAGGGGCAGAATCCTGACGGTCACCTGTGGCTTTCTCATACTTTCCAATGCAAAATGTCTTACAATGATCAAAACCTTGTAGAACATTCTGGTCTTGAAGCCTGAGCAGTTACTGCCACTCGTAAATCATTTCAAGTCTTTAATACTTTAAACATACCATGAGGTTGATTTTATCTTGTTCAATCTGCCGTGAAACAGGGGAAAAAAGCCATCCTGAGCTGGCTAATGTTTAATTATGTCCAATGTAGTATTTCTAAACCGTGTTTAATATTGCCTTAAATCTAAACAGGAGGCTGCTTTCCGCGGTTGTAGCTCCGACCTGACCCCCCAGACGACGACGACGAGCGCCTTTGGAATGCCAGTAAATGCGTTTCATCTGCAGAAGCACGCGGTGCCTGGCAACCCACAGGCCTTGTTTTCTCTCTGAGGGGCGTTTCCTTTTATCCGACAGCAGGCAACTTCCGTCAGGTCCGGTGTGACCACATCGTTCTGTCCAATTCCTTGCCAGAGATTTCCACCAGACAACAGATCCCCTTTCGCTGTAAATCTTTTCCTAGATAACTCACAGCTTTCTTTGATTGTTTTAGCCCCCAGCCAAACAAAAACGAGGGTGACATTTTTTTCTAGCTCTTTATTTTTATAGCATGGCACCAAGATTCTTTGCTATATTAACTGAGCTTAAGGCGGCTTACTCCAGGAACCTCCTGCTGTTGGACAGACAGAAGCCAAGCTCTGGTGCCTCATCTGAGAACTGTCACCGCAGAATCAGAGAAGCAAAGGGCCAAACTCCTGGCTTTTAGCTTCCAGGTGGAAGATGAAAAAGATTTGGAGGACTCGAGGGTCAAGCAGAGCTAGTTCTCCCACAAGTGAGGACTAGATAAAGTTGCCCAAGACAGAAAGACTGGAAGGACAGGAGAGCTCAGTGAGGCTGGGGGCAATGGGATGGCATGTGGACAGCAAGGGAGTCCCCTGAGGTGAGCGTTGTCTGTCACCAGCACCAGGAAGCCATGAGAAAGCATCCTTCCTCTCCATGGGGGTCCTTTCCTTCAGGGAGAGGTCCCACATGCAACGCTTTCCTGCATCTGGAAACTGTGCATGGCTCTCTCCTTACTGCTCACCACGGGGTTGGGGGTGGTGGAGGCTCACTTCAGTAATGGAGGCTGTGTGAGCTGTCAGGAAGATGCTTGCCTGATTCTTTCTGTTTTTCCCTTAACATCCTAATATGCTGCATCCGAACAGAAGAATATTGGGTTTGGGCAGTCTTTGCACTTCAAGAGATGGAACAGAGATTGCAGAATTGTCCGAATGTGGGGATTGATCAATTTACCAAACAATTGCAAATGAATGATTTCAGATGTGTTAATTCTGTACTCCTTTTAGACACACAAAGAACCAGAACTATTCATTACACCTTAAAAAATTTAGTTCAGATTATTCATATCATTTATTGTTAATGGAGGTAGTGATTCATTTTAGAAGCCAATGTACATAATTAATTTGAAAGGCGACAACTGGAGAATCATTTCTCTTTATCTGCACTTTTTTTTTAGATTTTATTTATTTATTTGAGAGAGAGAATGAGCAGGGAGATAGGCAGAGGGAGAGGCAGAAGTCGGATGCAGGACTTGACCCATTGGGCAGGAAGTCAGACGCAGGACTTGATCCTAGGACCCCTGAGACCATGACCTGAGCTGAAGGCAGATACTTAAGCTGCTGAGCCACCCAGATGCCCCACTTTATCTGCACTCTTTTCTCATCACCTGAAGCTAGTATATTAACTGATTTAATTAGACAAACTCAATAGAGGGTGGCTGGGTTTTCCTTCATTTGGGTATTGTTCATTGTAGGCTGACTGCTAAAAATAATCCCCAAATATAAGTGAGTTAGCAAAATGAAAATTTCATTTGTTGGTCACATACAGTCTAATACTGATGTTTCTATTGAGAGATGCTCTAGGCTTCTCTCTTCCAAGGGGCGATTCAAGATAGGGTCTTTCCATCTTGTGCCTCCACCATCTCTTGGCTTCAAGGTCACTGCCATAAGTTGGATTGTGTCATCCCCCTGCCTGAAAACCTGTATGTTGAAACCCTGCACTTCGGTACCTCAGAACTTCCCCTTACGTGGAGGCAGGGCCTTTAAAGAGGTCATTAAGTTAAAATGAGGCTGTGGCGGTAGGCCCTAATGCCATCTGACTGATGTGTATATAAGGAGAGGACAACCAGGCACACAGAGAGACAGGAGGGCCACCTGTGCAGAGAGGAACAGACCGAATGAGGACATGGTGGGAAGCCAAGCAATGCAAGGAGAGAGGCCTCAGGAGGACCCAAAGCTGCTGACAACTTGATTTTGGATTTCTAGTCTCCAGAATTTCAAGAAGATACATTTCTGTTGTTTAAGCCATCTCGTCTGTGGTATTTTTTATGACAACCCAAGGAAGCCAACACAGTCACCTTGCCGTCATCCTGAGAAAAGAGGAGGGGAAAGGCACGCAAGTCCCCTCTGGGAGCTCTCTGTGGGTTACAATTCCTCTTTAAGCTGTTTATATATGTTTTAAACACTCCTGGATATAGACGGTGTGTATCACAATGAAACCATGAAAAAAGCAAAAAAACCCAAAATGAATTCTTGCCTCCTACCACCTCAAAAACATTACCTGTCTCATAGAAGGTTTACTTATCTCCTTTTTCCTAGATATTAGGGAGCCTAGATCCTGAGTAGGGAAGGGAGAACACGCTTCCTACCTTCTTTTAGAGAAATCTCTCATGGTTTGAAATTTTATGTAGTTTTATTTTTGTTGTTGTCCTATGTTTGCAAGACAGGACTAAACAATGATTAAGGGAGTCATTTCATAAAACTAATGAGCAGATTATTATTTTCTGTTATTAGAGGAATTAGATTTTTAAAGAAGAGACTTAGGTTGTTTTGGTTCTCTATAAGGCTGTTCTGAAAATAGCCAAATGTGTTTCTTTAAAAGAATTACATTTTGGGGGCAGCTGGCTGGCTCAGTCGGTGGAGCGTGCAACTCTTGATCTTGGGGTCATGAGTATGAGCCTCATGTTTGGAATGTAGAAGTTATTAAAAAAAATAAAATCTTAAAAAAATATTATACTTTTCCGAATGATGTTTCAAAATTGGTGTTTTCCTACACACATGCATGCTCATTTTCATTCAGCAGTAAAGATGTTCAGAAATGAGTAGTTGACCAAAAATATTTCTCACACTTTTGTTTTTGTGTTTGGAGCCTGTCATACCTTTGGAGACTGGAAGACTCCTGAGGTCTGAATTTTAATTTCAGTTGATGTCTGAGATCGTCACTTTTAGTTAGCACTATTCAGAAATACACCACATGAGAGGTAGGACTGGGTGGTGGCCAAGGGCATGGAGTCTGGTTTTGAACCTATCACACCATCGCTGTGGGACAGTGGGCAACTCACTAAACCACGCTGTGGCTTGGTTTCCCCAGCCGTAATCTAGGGATAATATCAGAACCAACCACACTGGATTTCTGTGTGGATACAATGAGTTAATACACAGAAAGAACCTAACATAGGGTCTGGCATAAGGATGCGCTACCTAACTATTTGCTACTACCGTTATTTTATACCCAGCAAAGTATCGTCATCATCCCTGGACATAAAACCGCTACAGCTATTCTGCTTTAGCATTACGTCTTCCAGCAAGAGTAGGAACCATCCATGTGAATAAACCTAATATGTTAATTTAAAAAAATGAGGACAGGGAAGCCTGGGTGGCTCAGTTGGTTAAGTGTTTGACTCTTGATCTCAGCTCAGGTCTTGATCTCGGGGTGGTGAGTTCAAGCTCTGCTTTCACATAGGAAAAAAAGTGGGGACAGTTCCACAAGAGGCTGAAATGAGAAAATGAGCTTCTTCTCATGGAGATTCTCAAGTCCCAGCATGCTTCCTGGCAGGTGCCTCAGAAGTTCACTCACTCTTTTAGCAAAGACATGCTCTTCAAACCCACTGTTGCAATCACAGCCCAGTTCTCCAGACCGGCCCAACGGGAAAGACTGGGCTTGACGGTGAAATTCCATCTCTGAGTGAGAGTGTTGTTATTTTAACCAGAGGAAGGAACTGCGATTGGTGAGAAAGACCATGCTTGGTGTCCAAACAGTGAGGAGAGTCTGGCCGCCAGAGAGGATAGGGCATCGAAGCCAAAGCTTGCCAAGTATGTGTGGGAGTGTCCATGACTTAAATCCTGGGGCAGAGTCAGAATAAAACTTGTTTCTGGAAGTAGGTGAATGAGATTGGGGGCAACGGGGAAGGACACAACTATTTACCAGGTGACCTGCTTTATGACTTTTCATAAACAATTCTTGCAGGGTCCGACAGGACACATCCAGAAGGCTTAAGGACGAGGCTTAAGGATGCCCTGCTCTGGGAAACCTTCTAGTTCTCTTTTAATGCCTGGAGGAAGATTCTCTCCCTTCTGGCCTCTTCTACCATCACCTCATGGGATGAGTTCCCTCAAGTTCCCAACCAAATAGTGACCTAGAAGAACTTCCCAAATGTGGGTGCCTTCAGGAGTGGGGAGAACAATCAAAGGTCTTGTACAAGAACAATCAAAGGTCTTCTACAAGCCACAGTGGCCTCCTAAAGCAGAAATCCTTCCTGAAGCAAACTACTTCAAAGGTAACTGAGTGGAGAGCACGGACATGGGATCCTTAGGCCCTGACACTGAGCTGCCGTGTGAACTCTGGCAAATCAGTTGAAAATTTCAAAGTCTCAGTGTTCTCCTTTGGAAAATAAATATTGTAAAATCTGCTAAACTAGGTGTATACAAGACACAACTTTTAGTTGTGGAGGTGGAAATGGAAGCACATTCCTTCTCTTCCAAGTGAACAGGCCTCTACACCAAGAAGCCAGCCACCTGGTGTAGGAGTCAAGATAAATGAGCTTGAATGCTGCCTAGTCTTTCCTAGAGCCTTAGGGCAGGACAGGGAAGGGCAGGGAGAAGAAAGGTTCCCAGTTTTCTCCACTGCAGACAGGAGATTGCACAAGTGCCCCAGGAAAGTGGGGGGTACTGTCTCAGCAGCTTACTGGCAGATGAAATAATTGGTTTTGGAATTGTGCAACTCATGACACTTCTAACACCAAATAAGGGGGAGCCCCCCTCCCACCTGCCGCTGAGCAATTCTCCAATTCTCTGCATTAATTTTTTTTTTTTCAATTACTCTCTAGGGTGCCTCGGTGGCTCAGTCGGTTGGGTGTCTGCCTTCAGCTCAGGTCATGATCTCAGGGTCCTGGGATCGAGTCCTGGTTGGGGCTTCCTACTCAGCCGAGAGCCTGTTTCTCCCTTTCCCTCTGTCCACCGCTCCCTCTGCTTGTGCTGTCTCTTGCTCTCTCTCTGACAAATAAATAAAAATCAAAAAATAAGTAACTCTCTACCCACAATATTGGGGTTCAAACTGATGACCCCAAGATCAAAAGTCACCTGCTCTACTGACTCAGTTGGCCAGGTGCCCCTAAGTTTTTGATTCAGTTCAGTTCTGGAGCACCAATTATGTCAAGAATGTCCCTGGAGTTAGTGCAGACCTCACAGGTCTCAGTCCCCAAAACTGTCCTCACAGCTGTTCTTCTGCCTGATTCGCTAGAAACTGGGGATTCCCTCAACTTTCTCCTCACATTCCAGTTTTGCTAGAGTGACTCATGGAACTAAGGAAAATGCTTCACTTATATTTACCAGCTTATTATAAAAAGACTCAACTCAGGAAAAGTCAAATGGCAGAGATGTGTAGGGCAAGCATGGGGGAGGAGAGTGGGGTTCCCAGGCCCTCTCTGGGTGCAGCAGCCTCCCTGCAGCTCCGTGTGCTCACCAACCCAGAAGCCCCAAGCCCAGCCATTCAGGGGTTTTATGGAGGTTCTGCTATGTCTAGTTATCTTCAACATGGTGGTCCCACCACCATTTGCTAAGCAATGCTTTTTATACCCTTGATTTGAAATGCCAACCTGATGAACATATTACATTCTGGAACATTTCTGGAAATGCCAACCTGATGAAAAATTACATTCTGGAATAAATTACATTTCTGGAATCTATACTATCGTATAAGTCTTTTGCAGTTTCGAGGTTATTTTAACCATTGTGTCTGCATTTTATGTTTTACTATCTGCAAGAGGGAGTTTCTAGAGAGAATCTTCAGTATTTCCAGATTGTGAAGGAAAGGTGTGAGCAATCTTCTACACAGACGGAAGATTCTCGAAGCTCCCTGACATGGTTTCCAGAGCCAGTTGAGGAGTTAGGCTTGACCAGGAGCAGGGCACATGGGACCCTGTGAGGGGACAGAGGAGGTTCCGGATGGTGACCCTCCAGGGAAAATGACCATCTTGTGTTCCTGAGACAATGGCAGTCTTTGACAGCTGCATTTTGTGTCTGTGATACTCTGTCCATCTCAACAATCCCTGACTGAATCGGGAAGACTGGAGCCAGGCTCCGTTCCAGAAGTTTAAGGCAGCCTGCACAGTGACGTGGTGTGAAGAGCTCTGATCCAAAGGGGTGCGTGCACCCCAATGTTTAGAGCAGCAATGTCCCCTGTAGCCAAACTATGGAAGGAGTCATGATGTCCATCAACAGATGAATGGATAAAGAAGACATGGTATATATGTATAGTGGAATATTATGCAGCCATAAAAAATGAAATCTTGCCATTTGCATCGACGTGGATAGAACTAGAGAGTATTACGCTAAGCAAAATAAGTCAGGGACAGACAATTATCACATGATCTCACTAAGATGAGGAATTTGAGAAACAAGACAGAGGATTATAGGGGAAGGGAGAGAAAAATGAGACAAGATGAAACCAGAGAGAGAGAGAGAGAGAGAGAGAAACCATAAGAGACTCTTAATCTCAGGAAACAAGCTGAAGGTTGGTGGAGTAGAGGTGGGGTGGGAGGGATGGGTGGCTGGGTGATGGACATTGGGGAGGGTACGTGCTATGGTGAGTGCTGTGAATTGTGTAAGATTGATGATTTACAGACCTGCACCCCTGAAACAAATAATACATTATATGTTAGTAAAAAAAAAAAAAAAAAAAAAAAGAATCCAGTGTGTTGATTTGCCTGAAAATCATTCTCTGGTTCTGGAATCCTTCTTCATATAAAACATAGATGGACAGTATGAACACAAAGGTATGTTTTCACGCTGCCTCTTTTCTTACCTAGATCCAGAGGGAGGAAAGGAGAGTAGTGTGCCTGGCCAAAAACAAATCAAGGACTGGAATTTCCACTGTGGTCAGGGGCCAGCTGCCACTCGCTGCAGAGAAAGGGACGGGGCCGCTGTTCCCTCCCAGGCTCGGGGAGTAGAGGACACTGGGTGGGGCCTCTTCTAATTAGGGAGTCGCAGGGAGTCTGCCAGGCACTCTCAGGGAGCCAGTGGATGTTACTCCAGGCTGCCCTAGGTCACATGGCCACAGGGCACTTCTTGTGATGGGGCTGGCTGATTAACTCATGAGTAACACACCTGTCTTTAAAAATAACGAGCCCTGGGGCACCTGGGTGGCTCAGCCGGTTAATTGACCAGCTTTTGATTTCAGCTCAGAACAAGATCTCCGGGTTGTGGGATCCAGCCCTCTGTGGGTCTGTGCTCAGTTTGGAACCTCCTTGTCCCTGTCCCTCTGCTCAACCCCCCTCCTCTCAAGCACTCTCTCTATCTCTAAAATAAATAAATAAAATCTTTAAAAAAAGGAAAAACAAAAATCCAGCCCATCAAACATTATATGTGCAGCTAAAATTCAAGTGCTGATCTATACTCAAATGTCATCAGTGTGTTTTACACTTTAAAGTTTTAATGAATTTAAAAGAACAGTCTCTGATCTTAAGGGAAGAGTGTCTTTACAAAATGGCATTGCGTTGCCCATAAAATCCAGGAGAAATCCTCTGGGGACCCTGCCAGTTCATTAGAGTCGTGGTTTCAATATGTGGTCTCCATGTATTTGGAGGGTAGGGAAAAGGTTTCCCAGGAGCACACACACCTGGGTAGTTTAAGGAATGAATTTCCTGGTGTTCAAGTTGCATATGTATATTTCCCTAAAATTTATCTACCTGAGAGTTTGCTCTCCTGTCCTCTTTGTTAACTACCCCTCCTCTGTTTATTAGGAATCTTGTAGAGGCTACCAGCCCTGGGCGTGAACCCTGCATAGGAAAGCCGAGGGTAGCGGGAGGTGTGGGTGAGGAGCTGAGCAAGTAAATGCCTAGTGATGCACTAGTAGGTTCTTTCGCAGATCAGGGAGTTTTCAAGTCGAAGAGGACATAAGCCTGTGGTTACCATTTAATCAGAGGACTAGTCAATGATAGACAAGATAGATAGATGATAGACAACTAAAAAAGTAACTTATTTTTCATGGTAAATGATCAAAACAATTTTATCAGGAATGCTGAGAAATTGTTCAAATAATTGAGGCACATTTTTAAAGATAAATACTTTCTATTTCAATTTATTTATTTGAACAAAGTTTTCACAATTGTTTCAAAAAAAATGAAAGTAAGAATAGTTTTATTCTTTTTTTTTAAAAGATTTTATTTATTTATTTGACACAGAGAGAGAAATCACAAGTAGGCAGAGAGGCAGGCAGAAAGAGCAGGAAGCAGGCTCCCCACCGAGCAGAGAGCCCAACGTGGGACTTGATCCCAGGATCCTGAGATCGTGACCTGAGCCGAAGGCAGAGGCTTAACCCTCTGAGCCACCCAGGCGCCCCAAGAACAGTTTTATTCTTATGAACTAGTCTCAGTCTATCATCCACAGATTTGTAAGCAATTGAAAAAGAAGCCCCAAACTCAAAACCATTCAACAAAATAGTCCCATTCATCTATTAAGAGCTTCATTCTCAATACATTTTACTGTTTATTTTATAATTTATGTTTTATATCTCACTTTATGTTTACTTTATATTTAATGACTTAAAATATGTAATATTTAGGTGCTTTGCTCAATTGTTTACTGATAACAATTATAAACATAATTCAGTCCAGAAAAAACAATATTTTTATTTAGGGTCAAAGGAAATAATTATTTCAATTTCCATTTATATACTGATTTTTATTCTAGACACATAGGGAAGATCAGTATAAAACTTTCAGGCCCAAAATTGTTATATTAGGATATAATTCTGTGGGAGACATGGGAAGGCACAGAACCCGTGTCTGTCCTCATTTCTCCCTCTCCATGCTGAATGTTAGGTGCTGGAGGCCATGTGATGGCTGCTAGTCTCAGGTTCCCTGAGGTCATCTTCCAAGTAAAAACAGGTATCATTAAACCCAAATCACTCAGGGGGCTCCTGGGTGGCTCAGTTGCTTAAGTGTCTCCCTTCGGCTCAGGTCACGATCTTAAGGTCCTGAGATCAAGCCCCACATTGGCCTTCCCCTTCTCATGCTCTCTTCCTCGCAATAAGTAATAAAATCTTGAAAAAAAACCCTAATTATTCAGGCTACAGTAAGTTGGTCTCCAGTATTTAAAAAAGAACAAAATAAGTTTTCACTTTTTTCCTTCAGGAGAACAGGAGACAAGGCCATACTGCAAGGGGGTGAGACAGGTGTGGGGCAGGAGAGGGCTGAGATCTTCCTGACACTTCCTCTGTGATCTGACTGTTGTTTATTCCTCATTCATGTAAAATCCATTTGGCACACTGGGGAGTGGAGAGGGCCGGGGTTGGGGTGTGTGTGTGTGTGTGTAATTTGTTTCACAAAGTCATTCAGGGTCACATCAGATAGAGGTTCTGATCAATAAGAAAAAGATGTTAAAATACATAGCCTTTTCTAGGTCATTATGTTTGACCTAGAACATGGTTTATGTTCTAGGTCATGTTTATGTGTTTGTGTTTATGTTTATGTGTTCTTTTCTATAAATATGCTTTGTGTTCTATATAAATAACAAAGTGAAGAATGCTATCACAAAGCAGGTGTGATATCAAGGTAGCAGAATGTAAAATTGAGCTCTGTCTCGGGGGTGGTTGGAAATGAAAACCAGCCAACTTCAACCTCATGTGATTACACTGTACCGGTCATAACCCACATGGTTTAATGGGTGACAGCCATCTATCTACCCCAGGACTTAGCATCCATAGTGCAGGAGGGGGAAGACAGGAGCATTTGGGGGAGGTTTGGATAGGCCAGACCTGGAAGAAGGAGAACTTCATTCTGCTCAAATTCTATGACTAGATCTCAGTAGAATAGCCACGCCACCTGTAAGGGAGGCTGTTAAATGTAGTTTTCCGGGTGTCTTGGAAGAAGAGGACTCTGGTTGACTCCTCAGTTGGCTGAATCTGTCATCCTGGGGTGGGAAGTTTGGAGAAAGCTGAGAAGGTTGAAAATAGCCACTGGAGAATGTGAGGAACAGCTGACCAGGAAAACATTAATGTCAAGTTCCCGCGTGGGGGGTGGTGAGCTTTCCCCCAGCAGCTCACAACAACAGGAGGATCGTTGGTAGATCTAGCTTGGGATTTGGGGGGTAGGCATGACAGAAGGGCAAGGGAACAGCGGAGGTGAAGATCTTGGTAGGAAAGAACGGGAGGTGAGGACCCACCCATATTTCGTGGAGAAGGAGGAGAGAGGACATGGTTGGCTAACAGAAAAGGATGGGCTCAAGGACCTGGAGGTGTGGGCGAAGCTGGAGAGAGCTGCGGTGCATGAAGGGAGGTGAAGGCAAGGAGGGAGAGCTCGCCATCCTAGAAGGGTGTGTTATGGACTGAACGTGTGTGCCCCTCCCCATTCATATGTTGAAACCCTACTGCCCGAGGTGATGCCATTAGGACGAAGAGCCTTTAGGATGTGATTAGGCCAAGAGAGTGGAGCCCTCAGGCACTTATAAGAGTTTTCTTTTCGAGAGAGTTTGTTTTCTCTCTCTCTCTCTGCCTTATGATGATACAAGAAAAGACAGCCATCGGCCACTCTGAAGAGGACCCTCACCAGAACCTGAACATGCCAGCTCTCTGCTCTCTGACTTCCAGCCTCAGAACTGTGAGAAATAAGTTTCTGTTGCTTATAAGCCACCCCGTCTATGCTATTCTGTGATAGTGACCGGAAGGAACTAAGACAGTGCACTTGAACTTACGATTTGGAGCTGGGAAAACCTCGGGTAAGGTGAGACGCAATGTGTGGCCGAGGAAGTTTGGGGTGGGGGTGGGGCACTGTAGTGAGGGTGATCTTCTTTCTTCCTTATTTAACCTAGATATCACCCATTTAGTTGTTGGGCCTCAATACACACCTGTTATCTTGGCCATCAGAAGGTTAAATGATTTGAATCAAAAGCTATTAATAATAATTAGTCAGTACATTTTGTTTGTAAGATATTAAAAAATCAATTTTCACTGATGTAGATTTGTATACCATGAAAAAAGATGGTAAAATACATAGCCTTTTAAAGATCATTATGTTGGGCGCCTGGGTGGCTCAGTGGGTTAAAGCCTCTGCTTTCGGCTCAGGTCATGATCTCAGGGTTCTGAGATTGAGGCCGCATCGGGTTCTCTGCTCAGCGGAGAGCCTGCTCCTTCTCCTCTCTCTCTGCCTGCCTCTCTGCCTGCCTGTGATCTCTCTCTCTCTCTCTCTGACAAATAAATAAATAAAATCTTTTTAAAAAAGGTAATTATGTTAACTTGTTAACTGGTCCTTTTCTCTATATATGCATTATATTCTATATAAATAGTAAAGTAAAAGATACCATCACAAGGCAGGTGTAATATCAATTTAGCAGAATGTAAATCTAAGCTCTGTCTCAGGGGTGCTTGGAAATGAAACCCAGCCTTCTTCAGCCTCGTGTGGTTACACGCGAGTACCTATTATAACCCACATGGTTTTAAGTGAACAGCAAATGAAAAATAAGAACAAAAGTTCTAAAGTATGATATCTGGTGTTATTAGATAACATTATTAACATCTTGATACAAAAATGGGGATCTTAGGGGGGCCTAATTGGAAATAGGTAATGATTTAAACTCTAAAGATTAAAAAATACTTTCATATTTTAGCCAGGGTAGTCAAATTTCCTCTTTTGTATAAAGCCTTCCGGGTGTCAGATAGGGAGACTTTCTGGGTAGGATCCTATCTAAGTAGGATTCCTTCCAGGCAGAAACAACACAGTCATTATTTGGCTGATGAGGCAAGAAAGCAACCTATTAGGTGATGTCTGTATCATGCAGGTAGGAGGACGGGGGCAGGGGGCAAATCCCATAAAGGGATTGCTTTAGAAGGCTCTAGCCACACTTTGCTGGCTTTTGCTCACTGTATTAAAGCACAGCTTTAAAATCAAATGCAGGGCCCTTGGGTGGCTTCATCAATTAAATGTCTGCCTTCGGCTCAGGTCACGATCTCAAGGTCCTGGGAACAAGTCATACGCCTTTGAGCCCTGGGTAAGTCTCCCTGCTCTGCAGGGTGACTGCTTCTCCCTCTGCCGCTCCCCCTGCTTGTCTGCTCTCTCTGTCTCTATCTCTGTCTCTCTCTGTCTCTCTCTGTCTCTCTCTCTCTGTCAAATAAGTAAATAGTCTTTTAAAACATAAAATAAAATGCAAAAAAATTTCTGGGTTGGCTTTGATAGATAATCTTTCATCATTTAGCCCACAAATAAAATCCAAGAGAATTGACAACTGACAGTCTAAAGCAAACACTGTGGGCTGGCTTACTTTATCTCCTGCTTCCTTCTCTCCAGGTAGTTGTAGGTTCTCAGTGAGAAGCTGGAGCTGATCCACACCCGCAGGTACTTTGCCCCTTGCACGAACTTCAGTTCATGAGGAATCGGAGGTTTTGCTGTGACTTAAAATATTCCTTCCTATTTTAGAGACTAAAACTTGTTTAAAGAACATATTTAGGCCCAAGCGCATAAAAGGTTAAACGGTCCATTCAGAACAATGTTAAAAATTCAAAAAGTCACAAAAGTCGCATTTCTTACAAAATGAAAAAAAAATTGTTTTTTTTTAAATCTTCAAAGTCAAGTCCAAAGCTTAGGTTAGATTATTGCAAAAAAAGATCCCCAATATACACCTTTTTCCACTTCACATAAGCATCATTGTCAATTCAGTCTCTGAACATGACATGTCTGAGATTGCCACTCTCCCTACGTAAAAACAGTAAGTGCAGACTTCTTCAAATTTGTATTTTAACATGGCTTTGCTCTTTATCTTAGAGAAATGATGACTATCACCTGTTTTCTATAGTATTACTTGTTTGTTAATGGAAGCCAACAAGTAATATGAGATTAAGTCAGGATGACAGAGGATGCAGGAAAAAATGAAATCCAGTCTGTAACTATAAATAGGGGCATAATGAGAGTAGGCTCGCTATGGAAGTCAGGTTCCGAAAGGATGAACAGATGTGAAGATTTCCCCAACAGCCTGACGTTTTTTGTTTTTGTTTGTTTGTTTTTAAACAAGGAACTGTCTTTTGTTTAAAAACAAACAAACAAAAAATGCATTAAAAAAATGAAGCAAAGAACAATAACAGTCTGCATCATTGTACCGAGAGCCGAAGAAGTTGTCCAACGCTTAGATAAAATTTCAGTCAGTTGGGCACCAAGGGAAAACAATCTGTCTTTAAAAAGATAACTTGGCCTTGAGTCAATTTGCTATTTGGCCTCCAAACACAGTGCACGCGTTTAGACATTGTGGAATATCCCAGAGGGTATTTGATGACTGAAAGAGATTTCTATCATTGGTTGGTGCTCTAGGATGAATAATTTCCCCTGTGAATGCGTATCTGCCTGGAACCTCAGACTATAACCGTATTTGGAAATAGGGTACCTAGCAATTTGTTAGGTTAAGATGGGGGCCATACTGAATCAGGTTGGGCCCTAAATGAGATGACTGGTGTCCTTATAAAAAGACCTCATGGAGACACAGAGACACAGGAAGCACATTCTCTGAGGCTGGAGGCAGACACTGCAGGGTTGGTCCTAAGGGCTGAGGAGTGCTGGCGGCCACCAGGAGCGAGGAGAGAAGCAGAGCAGGATCCTTCCCTGCAGCCTTCAGAAAGAGCGTGACCTTCTGACAACCTGATGTCAGACTTCTGGCCTCCAGAACTATGAGAGAATAAATCTCTGCTGTTTGAAGGCATCCAGGATGTGGTACTTCATTCTGGCGGCCCTAGGAAACCGTGATGGTTACGTTGAGTGACATATGGAGGTGACAAGGACATTTTCCGTCAATGTTGTAATGATCAGCCTAAATGATCAGCCAGTTCACAATCTGAATCAACCCAAGATGCTTCCTGTTGAAAGAGTGCAGTTCATGGGTTCTTAGCCTCAGAGTTTACTAAAACAGGGCTGATAGATTTCCTTTCAAATAGAGAAATAATTTTCTATCTTAAATGTAGTTACAGTACACTTCATGGTATCTTTAACTTCAGGAAATTGAACTCTGGATAGAAACATCATACATTGCAGTCCCTGAAAATGCTACTTTTCTGGGGCGCCTGGGTGGCTCTGTTGGTTAAGCGACTGCCTTCGGCTCAAGTCATGATCCTGTCGACCTGGGATCGAGTCCCACATGGGCTCCCTACTAAGTGGGAAGCCTGCTTCTCCCTCTCTCCCTCCCCCTGCTGTGTTCCCTCTCTGGCTGTGTTTCTCTCTGTCAAATAAATAAAATCTTTAAAAAATAAAAAAAGAAAATGTTACTTTTCATAATTTGATTTTTCATTTTCCTTTACTTCTAAGGTCAGCCTCAGAGAGACATCATATTTAATTTTACTTTCAGCTGACACTTTGAGATGCTATTTCTGTGTCCTCTGAATGCACCCCAAAGCACCCTGTTGCTTCTTTACCAAACTCTATACGATGATTAATCTTTATTGTGATTTTTTTTGAGGCTTAGACAATATTTTTACATACTGGTCAGAGGACAGAGATCACTTAAACTAAAAAGTGATGCTCCATCTCAATAGAATTGTAAACAGAAAATTAATTCATCGTTTTGCTCATGGTTCTTTTGTGGTACATTCATCAGCCTCCATTCTTTCTTTTGTCCTGATACACTATACTGTTTTATGAACTTTCTCCTGTGTGTTAATACAAAAAAGAAGGTATTATGAGCCCTCTGACACAGAGACCTAAGGGACTGAAGGACTTGCTGAACATCACATTTTTTATACCCGTGTGTGGATCTTCTTGTGAGGTTACTGCCAGCTCTCCCACCTGTTCTTAGTCCAAATCTCATCCTGTGTCACTCTCAATTTCCTTTCTTTACCAGGAAAGAATTCCATGTTCATAAGTATATGCCCTGAAATGGCCAACCAACTTGTTCTTGGAAATGAGTCCCCTTGATTGGCCCAGAGAAATAAGGCACAATGGCAAGGCAAGACCTATACTGACCTGCAGCCAAGATGGAAACTACAGATGATTTGCTAAGTCTGGCCATTAACCTACATAATCATAAAAGCATAAATGTTTATCTTCTGGTGACATTGACCTTGAAGCATAGAGAAGGTTGGTCTGTCTGATAGCTGGCTTCACGTTTTGATTTCTCTATCCTGTGGTCTGATCTTCTTGTAAGCATGAAGTTGGTTCTTGTTTACCCAGATGACCACAAGTTTTGAGAAAACTTTAGAAAAGTGAGAGGATTGCATAAGCTGTGATGCATAGTTGGAGCATCATGTAGAAACTTCATTCTACATACGAAGTGGATGCTCATGGTGACCATGTTTTTGGAAATACAGATAGCTTTCATAGTGACAAATTAAACACTGAAGTTTAAATCTGCCAGCCAGCTAACACAGGAAACATCTTCCATTTACATAGTCAGGATTTTAGAATTTGAGAGATTTGGGGTCTCATGTATATACATTCTTTAATGGAGCTCCAACTAGTAGCTGTTAAATATTGTCAATACAGAGAAAATGAGAAGAAATTCAGCTGAGTTCTGGGGGGCAGTACTGTGGGATGATAGCCTTAAACACTGGGGAACTCATTAGTGATTGTCTTAGAGGTAGATGGCCTCATAGGTCACTAATTCTGAGGACTCTATGGGAGAGAATACAGGTTAGTGGTCAAAATTAAGGCATAAAGAAAGAGTGAAACAAACAGTAGGAGCTAAACATATCCAGGTTATGAAACACCACCCAACATTTTACTGGACTGGTGTTTGTCTTTGCCTATGAAGTTTAAGTTCCATCTGTTGGGGAATTTTTCTTTTCTAACTTCTATAGCAAAAGAATTAATTATTTTCTTACAACTGGGTGTGTGTGTGCTTGTGTTTTTAAGATGGTTCTTAGACCTTTTTAAAAAAACATTTTACTTTTAAGCAATATCTACACCCAACATGGGGTTCAAACTCACAATTCAGAGATCAAGAGTTGTGGGCTCTAGCGGACAGAGCCAGCCAGGGGCCCCTGGTTCTTAGACTTTATATCCTTCTTTATATCAGGTTAGATTTTAGTTTGCAAACATAATATAAGAAAAGATCCTGCGAAATGTTACAAGGAGAACCCAGAAATGCACATTTGGCACCCCAACCTGTCAACAAATTGTGAGGACAAGTACATGAACGAGATGTCCCATGGAGGCTGATGTTGAACTTCTTGCTGCCCAACTTAAACCTTATCTGACTAAAAACAGTACTTAACCTCAATGTTTTTCTGTCATTTCAGGATCTCACTGTACTGAAACATACCACTGTTGTGCACAATTAAGAAGGGAATTGAAACAAGGGAAATTTTTACTGTTAAGAAATATAAGAGGGATGCTTGGGTGGCTTAGTCGTTAAGTGTCTGCCTTCCACTCAGGTCATGATTCCGGAGTCCCTGGATCCAGCCCCATGTCAGGCTCCCTGCTTGGTGGGGAGTCTGCTTCTCCCTCTGCCCCTCATCCCACTTGTGCTCTTTCTCTCTCTCAATAAATAAATAAAATCTTAAAAAAGAAGAAAATATAATAAGAAATAGTGCTTGCTTCTTTGTACAATTTCTATGCTCTCTAATCATGTGAACTCTATGTGGGTTGTGTAGCAGGAATTTCATCTTGCTTTCTTTGGTCCAGATTATTGGGCAGCCCTCCACTGCCACCCTCAATAAACATTAAGTGTTTAATAAGGAGTTAGATGTCTAGATATTGGTTCCCAGTACTGAAGGAGTCTACCAGTGACTGGACACTTTGGGAAGTCATTCTTCACCACAAAGCAGAGTGGTTAGTTTCTCTCTCTCTCTCTCTCTGTCAAGTAGACTTGGGCTTCTTAGTGTTACATGTTGAATTTTGGTTGTTTGTTGTTAAGGTCTATAATAATTAACATCAAAATATAAATAAATGAAATTTAAACATAAATAATTTGATGAGTAAAATAACATCCTAGAGGAGTACCAAAAGTCCAAGATTACTCATTAAGGCAGGTTTTCATATAGCTTGTGTTAGGTAGCAATATATCGTGTGTGTCTTTGGGGGAGTAATATGAGTTTGCTAGGGCTGCCATAATGAAGTACTACAAATACTACAAAGTACTATTTCTGAGTAAAGAGCAGAAATTAAATTTCTCACAGTTCTGGAAATCCAGGTGTTGGCAGGGTTGGTTTCTTCTGAGGTCCGTCCATCTCCTTAGCTTACAGATGGCGATCTTCTCTCTGTGTCTTCACATGGTCTTCCTTCTGCGTGTGTCTGTGTGTCCAAATCTTCTCTTCCAACAAGGATACTGGTCATATAGGATTAGGTCCACCATAATGACCTCATTCTAACTTATTCATCTCTTTAAAGACCCTATCTCTGACTATTATTACACTGTGAAGTGCCTGAGTTAGTATTTCAACCTAGGAATTTGGGGGAAACACAATCAAGTCCCTAATAATGGGTATGTGGCCTTAACAGCTTATTTGAGGTATATTTATGTGCTATAATTTTCACCCATTTTAGAACTCAATGGTATCATTCTAAGTCTCAAAGAGCACAATGATTTAATGGCAGTATTGATGGCAGCCCAATCATTCATTCTCAAATTACTTACTAAATTTCATATTTAATAAAGGGCTAAAACTAATGCTTTTACATATGTAAAGCCTGGAAATATAAGGGGTAGTATAGGGGAAATATACAGGAAAATATTGGAAGTAAATAGGAAATCTCCACACTTTCAATTTTGCTGTGAACCTTAAACTGTTCTAAAAAAAATCAAGTCTGAATGAAATTAAGTCTTAATAAAACAAAACAATTGCTTACTAGCTGAAATTTTCCATAATCAATTGTATTGGTATTAATACATTCTGTCTTTGGCATTCTGCCTGCTTTGTTTTTGCTTAGCCATGGTTTTTTCATAGAAGGATGAAAGCACAGGCCCCAGATATTGAAAGCTTTCATCTGATTGTTAGGTAGAGGTTGGTTGGACAGAATGAGCACTGGGCCTTGAGTTGGGAGATCTAAGTTTGGTCTGAGCTCCATGCTCTCCTCTCTAAGCCCTGGTCTCCTCAACAAAGTAAGACCTTGCTCACCATGTGGAATTGTTACAAGCATCAAATAAGATTACATAGATCAAAAATACTTGAATATTATAAATTGCAAGTAAATATAAGGTGGTATTATTTTTTGAAGCAAAATAAAATGGGGCTTCTAATTAGAAAGAATTAAAATGAACTCTTCTGAATTGTTAACAGTTTATTTACTTAATTTGAGGCATAATTATCTTGCTAGAACCTCAAACTTTATTTATTTTTAAGATTTTATTTATTTGTCAGAGAGAAACACAGTGAGAGAGGGAACACAAGCAGGGAGAGAGGGAGGGAGAAGCAGGCTTCCCCCAGAGCAGGGAGCCCAATGTGGGACTTGAACCAGGGTCTCCGGGATCATGACCTGAGCCGACAGCAGTCGCTTAACCAACTGAGCCACCCGGGCGCCCCATAGAACCTCCAACTTTAAATTGGTTTATGATCTAATTATTAATGTACCAAACCACCTAAAGAAATCGGCTCAAAAGCACAAAGAGCGATTAGGATATATGTTAAGTGGTTTTTTTTTTTTTTTTTAAGATTTTATATATTTATTTATTTGAGAATGAGAGAGAGAACGAGCAGTGGGGAGGGGCAGAGGGAGTGAGAGAGAGAGAAAGAGAAAAAGAGAGAGAGAGAGAGAAGCAGACTCCCTACTGAACAGGAAGCCCTACCCAGAGCTTGATCCCAGGACTCAGAGATCATGACCAGAGCTGAAGGCAGGCACTTAACTGACTGAGCCATCCAGGCTCCTCAGGATATATGTTAACTATTACAAAATCAGGCTGTTAAGTCCATGGACAGATGTCATATTGATAACACTTTCAAGTACATCTCTTATTAGATTGTATTTAATACACTGGGAAAGCTGTTTTCAGTTTGAAGTTTCCTTTGCCTTTGTTTGCAAAAGCAATTTATAGCCAATTGATTTATCATTAAATAAGGCTTCCTCAGACCCCATACTTTTAATAGAGATCGTTCATCCTTGAAGCAATGCACCTGAATAGAAGGTAAGCTCCTTCTTTGTAAAATGGAAAAAGGTTTATTGTGACAGGGACGTAGACATGAGGAATAGGTATGAATATGCAGGATGGTTCTTAGGCAGGTATTTTAGGAAATTATGTTATTGCCACAAAATTATTACTGCTTGCTTATCCTTTTAACTTTGGTAAGAGATCACTGATCGGTGTGTGTGGGAACCCCCCTTTGTGGACCAATGACCAATGAAGTTTGCAACTTTGAGTAAACTAAAGTGCTGGTTAATTATATTTAGAACTTATGACTGGCAATTCTTAGATTGAGTCACTAAACTTCTGAAGAACTGATGTATTCTT
>PITA01021701.1:0-32076 GCA_004023965.1 Spilogale gracilis | reverse complement strand
AATGGGGAATGAATCTTGGAACAATGGAAAAAAAAAATTTTAGTAACAATAAAAAAAAAAAGATGTCTGGAGCGTCTTGGTAATTAAATCATGTTGAATGAAGAAACTTTGTTGCTTGATTAAAAAAAAGAATAATAGGGGCGCCTGGGTGGCTCAGTTGGTTGAGCAACTGCCTTCGGCTCAGGTCATGATCCCGGAGACCCAGGATCGAGTCCCACATCGGGCTTCCTGCTCGGCGGGGTGCCTGCTTCTCCCTCTCTCACTCCCCCTGCTTGTGTTCCCCCTCTGGCTGTGTTTCTCTCTGTCAAAATGAATAAAATCTTTTAAAAAAAAAAGAATAATAAACAAGGTATCTACCTTCTAAACATTTACACTTCGAAAAAGATCACTGTCATGAATAATTTGTACTTAAATAGAAAAAAAAGTGAATGAGTAAAAGTGAAACATAAAAGATAATTTAAAATTATATAGAAAGGATGAAAAGAGCTTTAATTTGTACAACTTGTTTGATTTAATGCTCACTTCCATTCTTTTCAAGCTACAACTAACTAGTAATCTAGTAAACTAGGACTCTATAGCAATTTTAGCACTAGAAATAAGTCTTTCCTAATAGTTAAAAACCTTTTCTTTTTTTCTTTTTTGCTTATTCCAAAATTTATAAGTGAAAGCTGATGTATAAAATACAATTTTTATTTTTATTAGCTATTAAGTTACGGTGATATTTCCAGTATCAAAGGAAAAACAAAAGGCATCTGTCTTGGAAAGTTTCAGGTTGTGGGAGACTATGGGGCAGGCATTTTAGCAGGTCAGAACAAAGCTCAGATTATTTGGTGTGTCTTTCAAGGTATCAAGATGGAAAGCATTCCATCATTCATTCCATCCTAACTCATAAAACTCTCAGCATGTCTATCAATCTAGGTATAAGCTGCTCTCCAAGTGAATTGAAACTGCAACTTAGGTCTCTGTCCTTCAAGTGTAAAAATTTATCTGTTATAGGAAATTAGGATACTTACTCCACCTTCCTAGGTGACCATGTAAACTCTCTGGACCTCAGTTTATTCACCATAGAAATGACTCATTTGCAATTGCAATTAGCGCTTAAGTTCCTTTTTCAATTAAAAATATCTCATGTGAAAGCCCAGTACTTAAAGATGGTGGTGGAATATCTTTAATCAAACTTGAACTTGAGGGGGGATCCTGGAGCCCCACTCACATTGCCCCTTCTTCTATGTGCAATTCCCTGAGCCCATCAGAGCCCAGACTGGTAACTAACACAGCCCCACCATCCTGCCCCAGTCCAGCCTATCCTGTCTAAGTGTAACTTTTAGGCATGATTGGGACAGCAACAATGATAGGCTCCATCCTACCAGGACTTCCCATCTCCCAGTCAAGTGGTTGGCCCAGGCAATATGGCCCTGAAATTATTTTGTCTTGGATAAAAATGATCTAGAAAGAGAAAACCAATGGGTAAAGAAAAGAAGAGAAAAAATATTTCATAAGACAAATGAATAAAACTTTTTTAGTCTTAATAATTTGTATTTTATCATCTCTTTCTTTAGAACCTTATCCTGTCTTTTTTGCTGTAATTGAGTGGGGAAAAAATTGAGTCATGAACAAAATAAATAAATCTCAGGGCAGGAGTGAGTGCTCTGAAATATCACTTTAACTTTTTAACAGGCTGGACTCAGTCTTTTACTGTGAACAAATGACTTCTATTCTTTTCGAAGAACTCCCACTTTCTCCTTTTAATGTTTTGCTGTTCCTAAGCTTAACAATAGACAAAATAGCACTTGCCTCCTTAGATAATACTTTCTTCAGCATGTCCTAAACTGGCATTTCTAGGATGTAAAATGTGATGTAATTTTTATGGACTCAAGATAGGAATGGGCAAAAGATCCAAATGACAAGCTGGATTTAGCCCGGTCAACATTGCTGATGCTTATTATGTCTGCATTACTCTGCAGTTTATTCAGAAATTATTTGGCAGTAACTGTTTACTAATATAGTTTAAGATATATGTGAAGTCCTTGTTTCTAACTTCATGGTGATTCAAGTCTCTTCACATGTAGGCCCAGGGTCTGTCATAGAGGGGAGACACTGAAGAAATAAATATCAGTACCTGGGAAAAGCATCTGTGGGGACTGAGATTTATACACATGTGATCTCTCTAGTTCAGAAAGTATGTTGGTAATGAGTTTGCATTTGCCAGTTTATACAATGATTTTTCTCTCAAGATTTAATTTTGCAAACATTACTGATTTAACAAAAATTTAGATTGCAGCAAGAGTTGAGTTTATGGAAAAAATATTGCAGTAACCATCGAGTCCCATTTTCAGCATAAGTGTGATTCTTAAATCCACGTAAGGCTCCAACAACAAATATTTCCTCTCCATCCTTTATGACTATTGTGATCTGCAAATTGGATTAAAGGAATTTAAAAGCTATTAGAAAATTACTTCCTTTTTCTTTCTTTCTACACACTGGCTTTCTTACATTTAATATATTCCTGCTAACTTTTCTTCAGACATAGAATATCAGAATCCTAAAGAAATTTATTAGGAATTTGAACATAAACAGGAAGTTTATATTAGACATTTGTATGTAAGGATTTTATTCAAATTTCACTTTGCGTTCTCAGAGAAGATGAAAGTTAGATTCCAAAATATATTTTTTCTTCTCCATTTTTTTAAATTGACGCCCTTTTGTTCTGTTTCTCCTTATATGAGTAGAATCCTATATTGGTGTAGTAGAAAAAGCCTGGGTTAGCAATTAGACAGTCAGGCTAAATTCTGGTTTTGGATTTACTAGCTCTATGACTTTAGACAAAGCATTTCTCTGCTCTGTGTGTGTGTGTGTGTGTGTCTCTCTCTCTCTCTCTTTTTTTTTTTAGTGTTCCAAGTTTCATTGTTTATGTCCCATACCCAGTGCTCCATGCAATATGTGCCCTCAGTACCCACCACCAGGCTCTCCCATCCCCCCACCCCCTTCTCTCCAAGACCCTCAGTTTGTTTCTGAGTCCAAAGTCTCTCATGTTTCATTTATCTCTCTGAATTACTCTACTTCCTATTTCCTTTCCTTCTCCTACTGTCCTCTATATTACCCCTTATGCACCACAAGTAAGTGAAACCATGTGATACGTGACTTTCCCTACTTGGTTTATTTCACTCAGCATAATCTCTTCCAATCCAGTCCATGTTGCTACAAAAGTTGGGAAGTTGGGTATTCATCCTTTCTGATGGAGGCGTAGTATTCCATTGTATATATGGACTGTATCTTCTTTATCTATTAATTTGTGTTCAAACTTGCATATGGGTTATTGTGATGGTCTAAATATTAATTATATGCCAAAGTATTTGTAATCTCAGTCCTACTCCATCTGTTAAGTGGTATTTGAGTTGCTTTGAAAGTGTCACAAGTAGACTTAAAGTAAAAAGCTTCTGGATCACTTAGGTAATTGCTACATGCATAGCCAAGATCAGATTATGTAACAATAAAATTTCTCATACAGCTCTTTGGAGGGGGTAAGGTTGCCGTCAATAGATCTCAGGATAGTAGGCAAGGCCTGGTAATTTGGATCAAGCTGATAATGCATCATCGCTAATACCCCTGGAGAGACAGAGACTCTATACACCTTTACACAGTTTTCTGTCTTCCAGGAAATTTTTCACTCGGAGACAACATTATTGAACTTGCTTACTCAATCTAAATCCCCATCAGGGGTTTAGATTCTTTACTAGCTTCCTCATTATACTAGAAATACACTATTGCTTCCTTGCTTATTTGGGGGATTTTATTTCCTTTTCAGATGCCCAATAGTCCAAGGTGCATGAATCAGCCAAACAAATTATTTTACCTTGAGTCCTTTTCTTTTAGGAAGAAAATTGGATCTTTACTCTGTGCTTCACTTTTTATTTCTTTCTACATGATCTGCCCAAAATGATAGTGTCAGACACAGCAAGATAGTTGTGTTCACTGCTGGTGTTAAGTCTGAAAATTAGATTGACAGAGAACAACAAGAGCCCCAGTATTGTCAGGGACTCAACATGTGATGTCTGCTTAAGCAGGTGTCTGCCAAACCTAACTTCTTAGGAGGCTAATGCAGCAAGCTTTACCTGCTGTTGAGATCTAAATCATATAGGACACTAGCCCATCATGTAGCATATTTGAAAGATGGACAAAAACCTCATTAACTTTAATAGATGACTTCCTGACTGCTATCAACTAGCTGGTAGAGAATAGCAATCTCAGTGTCATTTATTGATCTGGAAATTTGGTTGTAAGCGTAAAACCAGAGTTCCTCAACAAAGGCTCTGTTGTTTCGTTTCTCTCCCTGGATTACCCTACTTCCCATTTCCTTTCCTTCTCCCGCTGTCCTCCAGGTTACCCCTCATGCACCCAAGTAAGTGAAACCATGTGATACTTGACTTGGACACAGAAACAAACTAGGGACTTGGAGGGATGAGGGTGGAGGGATGGGAGAGCCTGGTGGTGGGTACTGGGGGCACCTAATGCGTGGAGCACCGGGTATAGGGAATGAATCTTGGAACACCGGAAAAAAAATTTTAAGTAACAATAAAAAAAAAAACATAAAAAAAAACAGAGTTCCTCAACAGACATATTGGGCAGAATAACTCTTTGTTGCAAGGAGCTTTCCTTTGCATTGTAGTCTATTTTACATCCCTGGTCTCCACCTGCTAGATGACAATAACCCTACCATCCACCCCTGCTCAGAAAAAACAAAACTTTCTCCAACATGGCTGAATCCTCCCCACACCAAGGGACAGGAATCACCCTGCTTGAAAACCACTAGTCTAAAAATAAAAGAATCATGAGACTGAAAACAGAATTGCAGAGTTTATCCTTGAGATCTTACTTTCCCTTTCTGCTTCCTTACCCATTTCCATTTTTCTTCTAATCTTAATGCTACCTGGAAAACATATTATTTTTTCTGTATAAGTGGGATATGACATTTTACCTTCTATGTAGGCATAAAGTCTTCAATAGGTGTTAATCAAAGCAGTACAATGTGGAGTTTCAGAGTAGAGCCTTTGCGAATTCATGGTGTTAGAAGTGGATGGCATAGAAAGGATTGACCTAATTTTCCCAAATTTTCCCAAAAGATAATTTCCAGACTACAGCCAGTAATCTGAGGAATCCAGATGTTGTCAGCTTTTCATTATCAATGGTGTCATATTATCAGTATTAACCAATTTGTTCACTGATATATGATCTCATCTCAAAAATCCAGTTTTTCTAGACATACAGATCTTATCCTATAAAATAAATATTTGTTTCTCCCCTCCTAAATTTCTGTTCTGTTTTCTTTTAGTGTAGCTACAGATTTTGCTACTACATAAACTCCAATTTCACTCTTGGTTCAGCTCATCTAAAAAGGGTTCCAACCTGGATGCAGGAGTGGTACCCACAACACAGACCTAACCAGCTGAGTGGAGATTTAATTGAGTATATAAAGATAGAGGAAATCTTTGTTTCCTTGTTGGACTTGAGCCAAGAAGAATGCAAGGCTGGAGCTATCTAGAACTATATAACTATATGGAGTCTAAGAATGAAACCAGGCATGGAGGAGAACAGAGCTCAACAAAAAGATAAGCAACTTTCTCCTAATACAACTTTGAACTTTGAAAGCAGTGCAACATCTGGACCATCCAGTTATGAGTCAGGCAAATCAGATTGCATTTTATGTCTCTTGTAAAGAAGTCTTAACTGAAACATCCAGTTATTTCTGATAGTCCTTGGAATTGTTTGCTTGCTTACAAATAATCCACTACTCTGCATCCCTTAAGTGATGCCTGCCATTCTAATATCATTGACACAATAACACAGATGTCCATGCAAAAGGTAATATTGCTCATATTCCCAAATCAGCAAACATCAGTCATAACGGCATTGCCTTGTCTGGCTGTATCATAACTATAATGGAGGGAGGAAAGACCCTTTCACTCATTCATTGTCTTTGTTACACTCTGTCATCTCAGTATGAAAACGGTTACTTCAAGATCCCAGAGACCCTAATGGAAGTACTTTTGCAGCTCCTAAATATATGTCTCCTAGCCATGGATTGTAGACATGAAATAGTAAGTCTCAGAGTTCAAGGTTAGAGCCTACAAGGGCTTCCCCATCCTCCATCCTCAGGTCTGTGGGGTGTATTTGTGACATCATCCTTTCTTTTTCTGTAGCCAATGACCTTTCATTAAGATGGAACCATGGTGATTCAAAGCAGAAAGGAAAATAGCAATTAACAGGCTCAATGAAAACACATTTCCCTGTACATTAAAAAACTGAAATGTTAAATTAAAAAAAAATTTAAAACATAGTATCCTTACATAAGAAGAAATCTGAGAGATCAGTCTAGTTTAAAGGAGTCATTCTATCTTATTTTGTTGTCTATTAAATCAATAGGTGCAAAAGAATGTTCTTGAAATTTATATGTATAGTTCTGTGTGTGTGTGTGTGTGTGTGTGTGTGTCTGTGTCTGTGTGTCTGTGTCTGTGTGTATACTTAAAGAATACATGGAAAGAAAAATTTTAGGTATTCTATGAACATTGTGTATATTAATCCTGTGTGAATTGTATGTTCTGTAAACATTGTATCCCCATTTGTGATTTCTCTTTGCTCCCTCTTACAATAATAATGCTTAAGACCTACACAGCATTTATGATGTCCCCCAAAATATTTGAAGATGAAGTAACTGAGGCTGAAGTTACATTAAATCTATATCTATCTATCTATCTATCTATCTATCTATACTTGAGAAGTAATATCCTTAAAAATTGGATCTTTCAGTCATGAAGATCAAGTATAGTTCTCTAGTCTTTTAAGTATTTTACTGTCTTTATTTTTTTTTTAAGATTTTATTTATTTGACAGAGAGAAACACAGCCAGAGAGGGAACACAAGCAAGGGGAGTGAGAGAGGGAGAAGCAGGCTTCCTGCGGCGCAGGGAGCCTGATGTGGGACTCGATCCTGGGTCTCTGGGATCATGACCTGAGCCGAAGGCAGTCGCTTAACCAACTG
Source organism: Spilogale gracilis (assembly GCA_004023965.1). Lineage (NCBI taxonomy): Eukaryota > Metazoa > Chordata > Mammalia > Carnivora > Mephitidae > Spilogale > Spilogale gracilis. Next base: position 25,042 of record PITA01021701.1, on the reverse strand, counting down.
AGCCACCCAGGTGCCCCAAGTATTTTACTGTCTTTAAATAAAATGTTATAATTTTCTCACAAAGCACATGCTCACCTGATGTAAAATCTACTCTGACATCATGGAGTATGAGTTTTGGTAGTACATATTAAATTTGCATTTTATTACAATATGTTGATTTTATATCTAGAAAAATTTTTCTAAATCCTTCTTAGTTACTTCTAATAATTATTTGTAGATAATTTTGAATTTTTCTGTGTAAATTTACATCCCCTAAAAATAAATAGTTGCTTAATTTTTTTCCTCTCCTCTTTATGCCTTTTATTTCTTTTGTCATGCCTATTGCATAGCTTAGACTCCAACAGTATTGTATACAAGTGGTGGCAGCTGACTGCTATGTCTTGTTTTTAATCTTGAAAATGAATGCTTTTAGCATTATGCATTTAATATAATATAAATATTTCCTAGGTTTTTTGTGACTGTTTTTATATTAGAAGTTCTATTAATTCCTATTTTTTGAAGAATTTTTATGTTGAATTGATGCTGAGGTTTATCAATGTTTTCTACATCTTTTAGAATAAATGTTACTTTTATCCTTAATTTTTATTAACGTCTTGAAATACACAAATTATCTTTCTAAATTTAATATATTCTAACATACCAGAAAAACTACAGTTTTGTCAGTTTTTTAAATATTTTTCCATATTGATGGATTTGGTATTATAGCACTTTGTTTAGAATTTTGCTTCTATGTTAAGGAATTGGACTGTCCTTTAATTTATTTCTCTTATATATTTTAGTTTAGGTTATGCTAACTTCATAAAATGAGATGAAATGATCCTTTGTTATTCTTCTGAGGACTTTGTGTGTGCTTAAAATGATTTATTCCCTAAAATTTTGGGAGAACTCATGGTGAAGTCATTTGAGTCTTTTTGTAAAATAATTTTAGCTATTGACTCAGTGTCTTTGATAGTTGTAAGGTGCTTTATCCAGGCTTCTCTAGGAAATTGAATAGTCTGAGATGATTCATTCACAAGGAACAAGAGTGGGGGTGGAAAGGAATGAGATAGAGAGGGATGGAGAACTAATTTTTGGATTTTAATACTGAGTTAGTCACTGTTCAGTGCTCCAGCTTGACTGGTTTCAAAAAACATTCACTGAGAAGCTGTATAACCACATTATATCACCAGTTCAGTAGGTTCCGAGGGACACCATTGACAGAATTTAATAACTATTCATGATAAGGACTCTCAGCAAACTAGGAATATAAAAGAGATTTCCCCCAATAATAAAGACCATCTGCAAATACTTACAACTAACATTATATATAATGGTGAAGAAAGAACTGCCTAAGATATGAAAAAGTCAAGGATGAATGTCCTCATCACTTCTACTCAACATTTTACTGGAGGTCCTTCCCAGCTCAAGAAGGCAAGAAAAGAAATATGAAAGTTATAAAAATCAGAAAGCAGGAAACAAAACTGATTTCATTTGCAGATGACCTGATTATTTGCATAGAAAATTCTAAGGAATCCAAAAACAGAATATGGGAATGAATAAGTACAACTAGAAAAGTCAATGCAAGGTTAAATTACAAAAAAAAAAAAAATCTATTTATTCACAAAAATAATTTTAAAACAAGATAAAAAAATCAATATTTACAATATCATAAAAATGTAAAGTACTTGGAAATAAATTTAACAAAATAGTAAATAATTATTAAATCATTTTTATTTTAGAAGTTCAATTTGGTTCATCTTGGATTCTGATTAATAATTTTAATAGATTGTCTTATTGACTCATACTGAATTATATCATTTATTTTATTAAACATTTTGAACATACTGCTTGTCTCACACTATCACAATTTGAAGCCTTTGTATGTCAAATTCACCTTCAGTTAATTTGCTGGCTTTCATATGTGATACCTTGTTTTCTTGTGCATTTTTAGTTTTGACTGTGCATTTTGAGCTCATATATTCTGGAATGTTACCTGTGGGAATTGTTTTGAGATCTAAAAGTAGGTTCCATCAGAGAAAATTTATATTTGCTTCTGCCAGTACTTCAGGGCACTACCAGCTTGAGATCACTTTAAAATAAATTCTCAGCTTGAGGTATTTTGGTTCAGCCATGTAATGTGAATTCAGGTTACCTATGGTTACAAATTCTCGGGGGAAAGTATTTTTCCTCTCTTCTAAGTGCTATGCTTCATGAAAGACAATTTTCTTTATAGTCCCCTGAAAGGAGATGAAATTTTTCCATTTCCTCATGACACCAACAGTTTAATCCTTTAATGTTGCAGATTAGATGAGTCTCTCCTACAAGACTACATTATTGGCAGACTCTGAACTTTGTTTTCTTTACTTAAGCAAGGTGTGATATTGGAAAGTGTTAATCAAGTTCACCCAGCTTTTAAAATGGGCTCACAGTCAAAAACCATTTTTAATGATATCTTTAATCTCTCTCGATCTGTGCCTTTATTTAGTTTTTGGTTTCTGAGTAAAAAGACTCAGTCTACCAAACTTCCCCACTGCTGATGTACAAAGATGAGAATGAAGGCCCTTGAGGTGAAGGGACTTTGCTGACTTGTGAAAAACATGATACTGATGCCAGTTGCCTGAGCCATGTTTCTGATGAAACAAAGCCTGGGTCAAAATAGTAAATGCTAAACATTATCATAGAATATTTTAAAAAAATACAGAAATTGGAGACAGCAAAAAAGGGAGAGCAGAAAGTGAGTGTAAACAACAGGGATTCTCTTCATGGCTGATGGGGATACAAAATGGTGCAGCCACTTTTGAAGACAGTTTGCATTTTTTTTTACAAAAGTAAACATTCTTATGGTACTATCTAACAATCGTACTCCTTGGTATTTACCCAAATTAGTTGAAAGCTTATGTCCACACAAAATCCTGCACAAAGATGGTTATTGCAGGTTTATTCATGATTGCCAAAATGTTAAAGCAACTAAAATGTCCTTCAGAAAGCAACTATATAAATAAACAATGGAATTCCAGACAATGGAATATTATTCAGTAAACAACTATACAAATAAACAATGGAATTATATAAATAAACAATGGAATTTGAGACAATGGAATATTATTCAGTGCTAAAAAGAAATAAGATAACAAGTCATGAGAAGACAAGGAGGAAACTTAATTGCATACTACTAAATGAAAGGAGCCAATATGAAAAGGCTACTTACTGTATGATTCTGACTGTGACATTCTGGAAAAGGTAAAACTGTGGAGACAGTTAAAAGATCAGTAGTTGTAGGGATTGGGGGGAATGAATAGGCAAAGCACGAGAGATTTTTAGGGCAGTGAAAACATTCTGTATGAATCTATAATGGTGGATACATGGCACTGAGAATTTGTTGAAAGCCATACAGTGTGCAACACGAAGAGTGAACCCATAGGTAAACTATAGGCTTTGAGTGATAATGCTGTGTCAATGCAGGTTCATCAGTTGTAGGAAATGTATCACTCCGGCTTGGGATGTTGATGGTAAAGGAGCTGTGCATGTGTGGAATCAAGAAGTACATGTAAATATTAATTATATATAATACTATAATATAATAAAGTTATAAATTATATAATACATGTAATATATATTATAAAAATTATATGAACTAAGGTTAAAGTTATAATATATAAATAATATGTATATTGACAGTAACCATCCTGACTGGTGATTTTCTCATGGTTGAACTGATATCTCATGGTAGTTTTGATTTTCATTTACCTATTGGTTAGTAATGGTAAATATCCTTTCACGTGCTTGTTGGCCATTTGTATAACTTCTTCAGGGAAATGTTTATTCAAGTCTTTTGCCCATTTTTGAATGATATTTTTTGTTGTTGTTGAGTTTAGGACTTTCCTATTAATCCTTTGTCAGATTTGTGATTAACAAATATTTTCTCCTACTCTGTGAGTTGTCTTTTTACTGTGTTGATAGGGGCTATGATGCACAAAATTCTAAAATTATCATCAAATCTAGTTTGTCTACTTTTTTCCATTGTTGCCAGTATCTTTGGTGTTATATCCAAGAAATCACTGCCAAATCCAATGTTGTAAAGTTTTACCTTGTGTTTTCTTCTAAGGGTTTTACAGAACTAGTTCTAGATATAAGTCTCTGATCCATTTTGAGTTAATTTTTGTTTATGGTGTTAGGTAAGGTTCAAACTTTTACTTTTGTATATGGATATCCAGTTATCCCAGCACATTTATTGTAAAGATGGTAGTCTCTTTTCCCCCATTGAATTGTCTTGGAACACTTTTCAAGAGTCATTTGATGATATGTGGGAGGGTTTATATGTGGGATCTCTGTTCCTTTTTTTTCATATTACATTTCATTTATTCATTCATAAGCTGATAGATGGGATCTCTGTTCTATTCCATTAGACATTATATCTCTCTTTTTGCCAGTACTGCATTGTTTCAATTACCATAACTTATAATAAGTTTTGAAATTGAGAAGTATAAATCCTGCAGCTTTGGTCATATTTATCAAGATTTTTTTAGCTGTTCAAAGTACCTTAGGTTCCATATGAATTTTAGGATAAGACTTTTTATTTCTGTAAAAAAACACTGTGGTGTTGTTAGACATTGAATTAAATGTAAAAATCATTTTTATTGACATGTTAAAAATAATGTTATTGACCTTTTGAAATCCATGGAATTACAGTCCAAGGACATGGACTGTTTCCATTTATTTACATCTTTCTAAATTTCTTTCAGTAAGATTTTATGGTTTTCATTGCACAAATCTTTCACCTCCTTGGTTAAATTAATTCTGAAGCATTTTATTCTTTTTAGTGCTAGCATAAATAAAATTGATTTTTATTTCTTTTTTGGATTGTTAATTGTTAGTATATACAAATGTAACTTATTTTTGTATGTTGACTTTTATCCTAATATTTTGTTGCATTATTAGTTCTAACAAATTTTTGTAGAATAACATTTAACATCTTAACTTTATAACATAATTTGAACTTAATACCAGCTTCCAATAACATACAAAACCTCTACAGCTAGATCAATTCCTTTCCCTTTCAGTTGTTGATTTCACATAATTATATCATTATACATTGTGTGTCCAAAGACTTAAATTGTTTTATATTTATTGGTCTCTAAAATTATTTAGAAAACAAAATGTAGTTTTGCAAATCAAAGTTATAATAGTGTTAAATTTTAGATTTATAATTATATTAGTATTTTAAATCATCAAGAAAATAAATATTAGAGTCACAAACCATTGTTTTTTTTTTTTTTTTTTTTTTACAAACCATTGTTTTTTAAATTTTCCCATGTATTTACTTTTACAAAGACCTTTATTTCTTCATGTGGCTTCAGTTTTCTGTATAGTGTTCTTTGTTTTTGATCCACAGAACTTCCTTGAACATTTCTTTCAGAGTAGGTCTAATGGTAAGGACCTCCCTCAGCTTTTGTTTAACTGTTAATATCTTAATTTTTCCCTCACTGCTAAAGGACAGCTTTGTCAGATACAGAATTTGGTTGATGGTCTTTTCCTTTTCATAATTTGAATATATTAATCTACTGTCTTCTGGACTCCAAAATTTCTGATGAAAAACCTGTTGATTTTATTGAGGATCTCTTTATGTAATGAGTCACTTCTCTCAAGATTCTTTATTGTCTTTGGTTTTCAAAAGTTTAATTATTAGGTGTCCAGTTTCAGTTTCTTTGAATTCATCTTAGATTGTTGAGCTTCTTGGACGTTTATATTCATGTATTACATCGAATTTGAGAAGTTCTCAGCCATTATTTCTTAATATGTTCTTTTTTCTCCCCCCTCTCTTACCCTACTGGGAACCCCATATGTATTTGTTGGGGCCCCCGCAGATGAGGGAAGGGTCTTTAGGCTCTGTTCAGTTTTATCTAATGTTTCTTTTGCCCTAAGATATGATATTTTCCATGGTTCTTACTTCCAATTTCCTGACTCTTTCTTCTGCCTGTTCATAAATTTGCCTTTGAATACCTCTGTTGAATTTTTCATCTCAGCTATTGTTCTTTTCAGCTCCAGAACTTCTTTTTGAATTCTTTTGGGTTTTCTTTGTCTTTATTGATATTTCCATTTTTTCATACATAATTTCCTTGACTTTCTCCAGATCTTCCTTTAGTTCTTTGATCATCTTTATAACAGGTTTTTTTTTTTTTAAGTCTTTTTCTAGTAGATCTGCCATCCAGTGTTTTTCATGGTCAGTTCCTGTTGATTTTTCCCCCTTTTGATGAGCCATACTTTCCTGTTTCTCTGTATGTTTTGTGATATTTGTTGAATACTGGATTTTAGAATCTAATAATGTGGTAACTCTGAAAATCAGGTTCTCCCCTTTCCCCACTGTCTGTTTGGATATTTTGTTTTTATTTATTAAATTATTGTTGTATTAAAACAACAATATAGTCTTTTGTGCTGTAGATCCATCTATGGTGTAAACTTTAGGTCATCTCAGGTATTTTTTGAACCTGCACTTCTCCCTAGGCATATACAAGTGACTTTCTAATTCCTACATATGGTCAGTTGCTTTCACATATCCTAGTCTCTAGTCTCTGGCTTTCAGAAAGGCAAAAAGAGAAAAATAAAAGGGATAAAAGGGATCCCAGCCCTTTAAATCTCTTCTAGACACTTCAGCTTGAGGGAGAGGTGACTGTAACAATGGGGAAGAGAGTCTTATGTAACAAAAATGGCCACCCACTTCTTCCATGTCTGTGTATCAAGGTGAAAAGCAGCAATTAGCAATGAATACACAAATCCCCAATATTTAGAGGATACGGCTCTTTTTGCCTATGCTGGCTCCTCCAGACTGTACCCAGAATATATCCATAGCTGACTGCCACATAGCTGGGCATGGGGGCTGCCTCACCGTTACTGCACTAGAAGTTGAAATTGACCAAAATTTACCATTCAAGCCTTTGCCTGGAAGCTGTAAGGCTTCAATAGACTCTAGAATTCCAAAATAGTGATATCAGACAGATTCTGCCAATGTAACTGTTGTCTAGGTGGGGAAACAGATTCCTGGCATCTTCCCAGAATCCCATCCCCACTGTGTTTTTGCATGTATGAGTGAGCACATTACCCACTACATTACTATGTCCCTTGAAAAGTAAGCCATGTGACATTTTTTGAAACTGAGTACTTAAAAATAAAAGTCACTTCTGAGATTCTAAAATTTCTCTCTATATATATTTTTAAATTGGTATTCAAAATTTGGAACTGGCTTTATTTTTCTTTTTGCTTCAGTCACTTGGAAGGTCAAAGCCTAATTTTCTGCTATATTTAGTGAGGAAAAAAGTATAGAAACTTATGTCTATTTTTCATAATTTATTATATCTCTGTCTCTAGTTTTACTTACTCTATAAACATATTTTCTGGTTCAATTTTCTTTCAATTTTATTGTCTTTCATATATTTTGATAAGTTGTCATAATCCTTAGTGAAATGTGGCAGTATATATACACATACATAAGAGGATAATTATTTCTTACTTTAGAGCAAAAAAGTATAATGGACCAATTTATTGCTTGGCTTTCTTCTTTCAATTGTAATATAAACAATGAACAATCAAGAGAGGAAATGTTCTATAAATATAACTTCTTTATTTGTCAGGTATTATTCTAGGCACTTTTCTATTGTACTCATCTGGCCTCTCACACATTTGCCAACAAATTAGATATTTTTCTTTCCATGTCATTCACGGGGTGTATGAAGTTCCATTACAACTCTGCACCGGAAATATGAAAAGCATCACCCTGAACAAAGTAAGATATGGTCTATTTCCTATTGTTCTCTAGGGAAAAAAAGACTTTGCTATGATAATACAAAGAAGATGCCATGAAGAGTTACCCAGTGGATTTTATCTTCTTGTCCTAACAACCACCAAAAGTGCCATAATGATAAGTTGCTCAGGGCTCCCTGAGATTAAGTGAAGTACAGTCACTTTGAAAACTGCTCCAACACCTGCTCGTGGAATAGAGTTGTATTTGAAAATAGGAGTCAGTTTCTAAATTTAAAATTATATTTCATGGAACATTTCTATTTGATGTACTTGTCACTACATCACTATAACTACGGTGACTTATTGCATAGACTCAATCAAAGCTACAGCTAGAGTAACATGTGTTGTTACACAACTGAAAGTCTAAATTGTGATGCAAACTGTGTATTTCAGCATCAGCTTCTGGGTATTTACTTTGCTATACTTTTTTAAAGTCTAAGAGAGATTACTAGTTTCAGAAAATTGTTTAGGATTACTCTATGAAAGATGGTGTGTCATCTTTCTATTGTTATTGTAATGGAATCTATTTAAACAGAGAAACAAATTAAGTGTGATAATTTGTGTCCAGCTTCTTTATACATTAACATTACCATAATCAGCCACAGTGATAAAAGCCTCAGTATCACATTTCTCTTAAACATCATTTTATTTGTCCGCCCCTGTTCATTTGGCTTAGCCTGAAAATAATCTGTAGATGTTTAGAAATTCTGCTCAACAAGTGTCTTCTCATCTACTTATCTGTGGCCAGCATGTGAAAGCCAGGGAAATAAGTAAAAGCACTGAAACCGTTCTAGTTACTTTGAAGCCACATCAGATACTTTTATCTTTGCTTTGAATCTCTACTGAATTCACCATATTAGGCAGCATTCCAGAGTCCATTTGTTACATTGCTTCTTTCTAGATTCAAGATTGTCCCCCCCCCCTCTGTTCTCTTCTCTCATTAGTCCTTCTAGAATGAAAGTCAGGGTTATTGTTTAAAATATATTGCTTTATTTTTCTGCAATTAAGATAAGCTCTGCATGAACATACTTTAAAACTACACTTAAAATAGCAATAGGTAAACATAACAAGATGATCATTTCCTACAGTGCAACTTTCCTCTTTGGGTTAAAACACCAGAATAACTTTGATGTAATGTCTGCTTAAGTTATATATCTTTAACTGCCCAAGAATGTATGTGTCATGAGTGCAAATAGTTTTGTAAAAGAAAAAGAGCAACAGGACAAACTAAATGAAAATAGTGCTTATCGCTGATAGCACCACGGTCTTCCCACTGAAATCTTATCAAAGGAAGTACTACCAAAAATAGATGTCTTAGAGATATGTAAATAAGCCATTTGTAAGTGCAGAAAGGGTCCTACCTTCTGGTTTATCCTCCAGAAAGATAGTCCATGTCCCTCAGAAATTCCTTTTTTCCTGGAGCTAAACCTATAACCATGCTGGCTGGCCTATAAGTGAAGGTGTCACTACCAACAAACCATCACCTGGATATGATTTTTGAGTGGTTTCTCTGCTCCATTTTGAGTAAAAACAGGTCATCATAACAAATATTAGCATTGCAAAATTCCAAAAGTATTCTCCCTGCAGGTATGAAATATATACAGGCTATCACCATCCTACATGTCTTTTAAATTGTAGTTTTGCACTCTCACAAACACACATGATCCTTGAATCCTCTTCTATTATTTCTCCTTTTCCTTTCCCTGCATTTAACTGTTCTTCCCTTTCTTAACTTGTTAGAGGCACCGGCAGGCGTTAACATGTCATTTTGGATTAATGAGTCTGTTGATGGACAGATTAAGCATCCTTGTTTTCTCACCTGGGCTTCATGATGACAGTGGTCATTGGCTAGGATGTAGCTTTAATCACTGCTTTTGGAAAATTATTTCTCTTTGTAACTTAATTGCATGTTCATTTCCATAGAGAACAATCTTCTGACCTTGACTTTATTAGTCCTGAATTTTTACTAGCTGAGCTATCCAATCCAAACTATTCCCATCTGTTTCTCTCAGTACAGTGCAACTGCTCTCTAGGATAATGGAGTAAATGAGAATTTCTCATAAGGGATTCCCATGGAGCTAATGCCTACATTAACAGTCCCAACGATGTTACTGGAAATATCAGTAGGGTAATGAATGTGGTAGTGGAGCATGGTGACTAGAAAGGCATTAGAGTGAAGATTACTTGCTGGCTTAGGATCCGACTGAAGTTCTTGTCAGTCTACTTCCACACAAAGGAAGAAATGTATCCTTCTACTATTTCTGCAAAGCGGAGAAAATACCAGGCTATCATATTTATTATCAGAGCTTGGCAATAGGTGTTATCAAGGAAGAAAAAAAATACACAACTTTAAACTGAATATTATCTATTTTTCCTAGAGCCCATTAGCCAAAAATGTTCTCAGAGGTGAGACCATCTCTCTCCATTGCTCCTAGCCTACTACTATGTTTTAAGGGCAATTTCTGTCTCATTAATTAGAATTGTCTTTGACCCTGTTCTCTTTTCTCAGGATCCAAAGCCCAACTCTCTCCTTAACACCATATGTGAAGAGGGTTCTTCTCAAGCCCAGAACAAGGCCCAGTCCTTCCTTCTCCAACATAATGGTTGGAGATGGCATCCATTTCCATCAGAAGAAACCCCCACTCCCAGCCCAGACCTTGTTCCTATATTTGTGGAGCGGTCTGATTTTCGATAAAGGTCAAAAAGATAGTCATTAGGAAAAAAAAAAATACCTGAAAGTCTAAATTACTGAATCTAAAAAAATAGATCACTGGAGTCCAGGTAAGGGTTTATATTAAGACTAAACATAATTCTAATTATTTGAGGACTAATTCTCAACTATAGACATATTTAATTTATATGACTTAACAGAATAACAAAAAATATAAAAGATGCAAATTTCTATTACTTCACAAATCCAGAGACTGTTCATTTACAATGAGTATATACTTTTCTTGTCTTAGCTTCATTTAAAAAGCTGATCAAGTTCCACATTAAAATTCAGAAAGTATTTTGATTCTTCAACTGCCAATTTTCTAGTTTCAATCATTCAAAGGGTCTAATTCCAGCCAACATGTAGTAGAAACTACTGTCAGCTTTAAAATAACACTTTGTCCCATCCATGTAGTCTTTATCAAAAGCCAGCCCACATCTGACTCCTAACAAAATCACCTGGGAAATCTTTTAAAACACAGATTTTCTAAGGACCACCTTAAAATTATGGATTCAAAATCTTTGGCATTACAGTCTTGAGAATTTGTGTTTTTAATGAACATCCAACTGATTCTGATTCTGATTGAAATTTAAGAATCATTACAACGCTTCTTGCCTTCTTGCCACAGCAGATCAGGCTCTGACCAACCATCTTGTCCCCCAGGACTCTGTCAGGCAGCTCCCGTTGGATGCAGCTGCTGTGTAGAGGGGAGATAACTAGCTTCCAGGCAGAAAAACAATGTAACACTATGATTTCAGTCCCTCTCCTCTGGCCTTCATTTACTGTATAGATATCAGCAAATTATTTATCTTCTTGACTTTAATGACTCATTTTTAAAAGATTTTATTTATTTATTTGACAGAGAGAAACACAGCTAGAGAGGGAACACAAGCAGGGGGACTGAGAGAGGGAGAAGCAGGCTTCCTGCCGAGCAAGAAGACCGATGTGGGGCTCGATCCTGGGTCTCCAGGATCATGACCTGAGCTGAAAGCAGTCACTTAACCAACTGAGCCACTCAGGAGTCCCTAATGACTCATTTTTTAAAATAGAATTTTTTGAGGGGCACCTGGGTGGCTCAGCTGGTTAAGTGTCTGATGCTTAGTTTCAGCTCAGGTCATGATCTCAGGGATGGGAAATTGAGCCCTGGGTTGGGCTCCCTGCTTGAAGGGGAAACTGCTTCCCCCCTCTCTCTCTCTCCCTCTATCCCTACCCCTTCTCATGTACTCTCTCTATCTCTAAAATAAAGGAATAAATAAATAAAATTGAAATAAAGAAAATTGAAAATAAATAAATATTTTATTTAATAAAATTGAATTTTTTCAGGATGAAATGGGATAATATAAGTGAATTGTTTACTAAGCCATACAATCCCTACAAGTAGAAAGGTCTGTAATTAGTGCACAGATTTCTCCTTTCTAAAGCTCAATGATCTCCCTTCTCATCTCATTCGAAAGAACTAGAATAGCTTCCATGGAAGGCGAGATTGGGCAGCTAAACTGTACTTGAAATTGCAGCACTTATTTTCTGTGTCTCAGCCTTCCCATGCAATATGACAGCTCCTAATCTTTCAGATACAGAAAGTTAATCCCTCTTAGGATTGGTTAATTAACTACCATGTTTTTTTGACTCACAGTATTCATGGCAAGCCCAAGGAAGAGGAATGAGAAGAGATAGAGTGTGGTTCAAGCAGAGCCCAGTTCAATTGGTGGACTTGGTAGAGGATCATGATTTTCAGTCATGCATATATCAGAAAAGATTTGTTAGCTCATCCTCAAGGTGCCTATATTTAAAAAAAATAATTTAAAATGCTTATACTACTAACTTATTAAGTAGAATATAAGCATATGCAAAAATAGAAACTTGGAAGGATGAAATAAAAATAAATAGTTATACAACATTTTAAAAATGCCACTGAATTGTACTCTTAAAAATGGTTACAATGATGAATTTTGGGTAATATAAATTTTACCTTAAGTAAACACTAAAAAATTTTTAATATAAGTAGAAATAGTATTCTAACACAGCCCGCATTGCCTTGTGTTCCCTGAGCTGTTTGGCTTAAGAGATGAGGGAAGCTTAAAGAAAGCAAGCATGCATTTACCACATTCTTCATCCCAGCCTTCCTGTGAGACACATGTCTATCAGGAAACACCTATGACTTTGGAGGGAAACCGACACAAATTATCAGCTATGTGATTTCAGGCAAGTCACTTAAACACTCTGATATCAGATTTCCTAAGTTTTTTAAAAGGAGGTGAAAAATTTTACATTTATTTATATCAAATATGTACTAGTTTCATAATTCTCAGAATAACTTCATAATATATTATTATCCAGTTTCTTTAAATGAGAAAACAAAGATTTTTAAAAAAGGAACTTATCTTAAGATCACTGTGTTACCAAGCAGCAGAATCAAGACCTTAACCCATGTCATTGCTTTCAGCACAAATCCTCACTTTATCCCGTAGAGGTGACAGGAAATATACCCATCTGCTGGGAACATACTAATGTATGTAGTATGTACATGACTGGCCAAAATAGACCTTTTCTTGGAAACTTTCTACCAGACAGTTTCTTCACAATATACTGCGTAATGAGTACTCAATAAATAAATGGGGATTTGATTTTTTCTTAGGGGGAAAATTAAGGGCAACATTAAAGGCAAATTAAACTGCCAGTCTCCCCCCCTTTCTTTTTTATTCTTTACTCTCTCATGGACACATGCAAACACACATCAATAACAATCCTGAACAATTAAACCATGAAACCACAAGTAAAAGAATAATTGGGGTAACAGAGCAGTGCTGGGAATTTGATTTTCTCATTTCACATAGGAGAAAATGATGCCTGAGTGATTTTGAATGATTTACCCAAGGTCACATAACTAGTATGTCAAAGAATTGAGTTTAGAAGCCAGTTTTCTGAGTCCCGGTAGTGTGTTCTATGCCATATGCTCTGTTACATAGAATAGTAGATAAAAGAGTAACATGATCAAGAAAGAAATAAAGAGAAGATAATTCACAAAAAGACAACCGCAGTCTGAAGGGTCTAAGAGGAAAACAGGAAGTGTCTATACTGACAGATGTTATTTATTGGAAGGCTTGTCTTACAGTAGGTGACATGGAAATCTCCTTTTCTCTGGTTACCACTACATGTTCTCTGGAAGCTCTTGTGTAGCAAGATGCATAGCTCTTTTTGAACTACCTGTTTTAGCCTTTCTTCATTCCACTATTTACCTATTCAGGGAGGACAACTGCATGCATTACATTAAGTAGAATTAATGTTAGAATACAATTCTGTATGGATCGCTTGCATTTCTGCATATCTTGCTTGCAGAGGCGCTGTGCTCTATACCATTCTCCAAGGAGGTTTATATAATGAAGAGCTTTGGAAGAGAAAGGTAGTGTCTCCCTCTATAGAACAGGCATGCATTACACTTGATTTGGGTTCCCATAGCTCAGGATTTCTCTCCTGTGACACGGCTCACTCCGTATAAGTACATCACCTGACTCCCACGCTATTACTCAGTGTGAACTGGGCCATGGAGAACCAGCAGACACCAATACCCTGAGTACTGCGGGTGCTCAAAGTAATAAACTGTCCTTAGCTCTGATCCACGAGTCTTATGTCTTCCGCCTGCATCAGTGAAACAGGACTCATACTGGGACCAAATCATACAATGTGTTCTGTACTGAAGGAAGTTGGGTGAGAGCATAGTAACCTGGCTACAGCAGGCAGCGGTGGATGTGGGTGGTTAGTTTCTACAATGCCATCTGTCTTGATCAAAGGCTACAATGGTTAAGTTCTCTCAGCTGGTGTGTAATGAGCAACAAGTCTCTCATTTTAACTAATTACGAATCAAGGCTAGTTCAATCATGAACTCTGCCTGTAATGATCAGTTAATTTACATAATGGTAAGTAAATGGCAAAATGTAATTGAAACCAAAAAAAAAAAAAAAGAATCACAATTATTGTATCTTTTGCCATCATTCAGATATTGTGGCTGACCTATGTGCAGAATGCCGTATCAAAGGGAATTAGATTCTACTATAAGATGCATAATGAGAATAGGATACCACAGGACTTTGTGAAGTCTTAAAATAATGATTGTTGCCATATTTTAAAGAAAATGTACTTTAATCTTAAAATGAAAGTGTGAAGTAAAAATTATCTCTGAAAATTAGCACATAAAAGAAGTTTAAATGATTGTATATAACACAATACTTGTTCTAAGAGAAGATTATTTCCTCCTTAGAATTTATTCTGAATGTCATCGTAGATAAATTGTACATGATTATCTCTTACACTATTTTAGTTGTTAAATACTGAATCGTGTTTTTTAAGGCTTTTAGAAGGAGTGGCGGATTTTTGAGTTCATGGATTTTCAGTTTATTTTTTTTATTAAGCATGTGGTGCATTTTGAAATGGCCATTCTATCACTCTTATCACACATACAGTATTGTCATTCTGCCTGGCAGAAATGTCAGGAGTAGGGATGTCCTTTTCATCATATCGAATTTTTTATATATAACCTTCAGCCTCCATAATGTGTGAATAATTGCTTGCCCAGTGAACAGGTCGATGGTGTCCATTTCTCTAGTAGTTCTGGTAATCAGCGGTGGCAACTCAACAAGGGGTCTCTGTGACGTATCACATGGAACAGGTAGATGAATTCTGTTTACCATTCAGTGTGCTATAAAGGGTTTGAGGTAGCTGAGATATGAACAAATATTCTACATGTAAACATTTTGAGAGGAAAGAAATGAAAAAATCAACATGCTATTAAATTCTATGGTATAGACTATAGTACCAAGTGTTGGATTTATAACAGACTAATATTTTCTTGCATAAAGCAAATATTAAAAATCTGAAAAGAATTTGAAAAAGAGAAACAAGTCTTCTGAAATTTCAACCATGGACTTAAAGAACTCTTTTTGGGAGGCGCCCGGGTAGCTCAGTCATTAAGCGTCTGCCTTCAGCTCAAGTCATGATCCCGGAATCCAAGAATCAAGCCCTGCATTGGGCTCCCTGCGGGGCAGGAAGCCTGCTTCTCCCTTTCTCACTCCCCCTGCTTGTGTTCCCTCTCTAGCTGTGTTTCTGTCAAAATAAATAAAATATTTTAAATTTTTTTTTTAAAAAAGAACTTTTTTTTCTTTTTTCCCCCACAATTTTATGAGTAGCAACTGACACTTCCCACTAGAAACAAGTTAAGAAAGGAGGTAGAGGTTAGTTAATGGGCCTGAGAATTAGGAATATTTATGATGTTTGAAGTAATTTGTAATTTAAAATATGCTTCAGGTTTTAAAATGTCATGAGTGCTTTTTTTTTTTTTGCCATCCATCCAGCTGTGGTTTTTGTCTTGATAGCAATGAAATACTTTTCTCAGGCTAAATCCCGAACAAAAGAATGAAATTTAGTTCTGCTTTGCATTTGTGAGAAACACAGGTTGGGAGAGTATTAATCTGACATAAAGCACTCTAAACACCACCTCCAATAAGAAAAATAGCCCTTTATTAGGTGCATAAAAACATTTGGGGCATGTTTTGGTATCTAATATGAATGTACCAGGTGGCTGATAATATATTACTTCTCAATTTGAAGCAGCTTTTGTTACATAAAAATTTTGTGACAAAAAACCTCTCATGTGTCATATTACCTAAGAGGCAATAACAGATGATGAAAATAGCCTTACAAAAATATGCAAAAGCTCTCTGATGCTAAATGTATTTTGGGATCTAACCAAGGCACGAAAGAAACTGAACTAAGCTTTGTTCTTTTAAGTACTTTGGCCCAAAGAAGGCTTTGGCTCTCTGGTGGAAACTACTGCCTGAGAAACTGAGGAACACTCACATTTGATTCAAGGGTCTGCAATAGGATTAACATATGTCTTTGGCATTTTTCTGCCAGGTCTACTGATTAAAGCCAATATGGAAGCAGACGTAGATCTCCTCCAGCCTTTTCTGAAGTAACACAATCAGAACTGAACCACTTTGTTAACACCAGTTCTATAGGGCAGCTTGCTGAGTTCAGATAAGCATATAACCCTACTATGTTTTCTTCAACACGTGCACACCCAGCGCACCAGGAAGCCTAAACTGCTTCAAGTGGCAGCTGAAGAAAACAGAAAGTGCTGGGGCGGAACCAAAAAAATGGGCATAACCACAGGAGTCATCTGGTTAAAGGACACTTAGACACCAGGACTCTGTTTTTGGAGCCTAACAAACAAATGAATGTTCCCTTCTTCATGCACACAAATGGCTCTGCCTTTGTGCCTGAGCTACAGGGATATGGTTTTAAGCAGTTTAGAAAGACCTAGACTTGTTTCTTGACTTTCACATCAGTTAGGTACTTTTTTTTTTAAATATGTCCTATGCAACTAAATGTGTTAGGTCTCTTAAATTTATCAGGCCTTTCACTTTTGTGTACTAAGAAGACTAAAAAAGAATAGGGCTAAAAAGGTAGGAACAAAGTAAATGATATTTTATGCAAGATTTTATTTGTAATGGAAAAAAATTTCTTGTTCCTACATGTACAAAAACTATTTGTTGACTATAGTTGAATAAAATCCTTCTAGTTGAGTACTTTGGCATTTTGTATTTATGTTTCTTCGATGTGATATTACTCAGTGTCATTTACTATTGATTTTTTCCCAACTCTTAGTTTCTTTCAACTCTCCTGTTTTTGTTTTTTTTTTTACCATATATCCCTTAGGCATCATAACATTCTATATATTGTAGGCATCACTACTCATTTCAGCATGATCTTTTGCACCCTGGGGAAAGCTAGGTGGGCAGCAGTATGTACAATTTTTTAAGACTCTAGTCTGAGTACATATACCACTGCAGCATATCACAAGAATAAGAAAAAAAAAGCAAAGAAAAAATTTTAAAGGAGAGAAGAAGGCTATTCCAGTGCAATAGCATACAAAGAAGGGTTTAACATGCTCTCTTTCATTGCATCAGTGTTTCTTTATTGGGTGCAGATTATGTTATATACTGTTGCAGGTGATGGAGCTGTAATACTGAGCAAAACAGAAGGTTCTCCATTACCATAGCTGTCACATTCTAATGGGGAAAATGGGCAATAAGAAAATAAGCACACTCATACAATACCAGGTATTTATAGTATCCAGAGAGATAAATGGGTTGGGGTAATGGGATCAAGAATGAAACATGATGAGTGCTGAGGGGGACTGTTATAAATAATGCGGTCAGGGAAGGCTCCTCTGAGGAGGTGGCATTTGATTAGAGAATTTTTAAAAGTGAGGAGGCAAAATTTCTGAGTATTTGTGTGAATAAGGAAGGTGTGTGCAGTTGAGGGAAAATGAAAATGGTTCTGATGGGAAACATATTTGACACTATTCAGGACCATTATGGAGACAAGATGGACTTGACAATGGAAAGAATGACTATACAAAGAAGATGAAACTCTCGCCAGGGGCCAGATTATGTAGAAACTTTTATCTCATTTTAGGTACTTTAAATTTTATTCCAAAATTTCTGGGAAGCCAATAAAAGGCTTTGAGCAGAAGAGTGGTAGGATCTGATTTAATATAATCTTACAAATTTATTGAGATATAATTGACATATTATAAGTTACAGATGTTTAAAGTATACAGTTTGGTAAATTCTGACATAAATATCAACATACTGAAATCATTACTGCAATTAATATAATGAACATAACCTTTTCCTAAAAGATTTCCTTGTATCCCTGTGCCATTCCTCCATCTGGCCTCTCCCACTACCCTCAGGTCCAGTCAACTACTGATGTACTTTCTATCACTCTAGATTGGTTTGATTGTTCTAGATTTGGACATTCCATTCTAAAACTGGAATATTATAAAATGTGTATACTCTTCTCTGGTCCAACTTCTTTACTAAGCTTGATTATTTTAAGGGTCATCCCTCTTGTTGTGTGCATCAGTACAATACTTTGTATTGCTGAGTAATACCCTATTGTATAAAAATTACACAACTATTAGTTTTCTTCTTCACTTGCTTATTTCTTCACCTGTTAAAGGGAATTTAGATTGTCTCCAGGGCTTTTTGCTATTATTAATAAGGCTTCTTTGGAAATTTGTGTACAAGTATTTATATGCTTTAATTTCTCTTAGGTAAAATATCTAAGAGCAGAATGACTGATTAGATGTACACCAAACTTTTTAAGAAGCCACCACGTTATTTTCCAAAGTAGTTGCACCTTTATACATTCCCTGCAACAGTGCATGAGAGTTACCACTTCTCCTTACCCTGCTAACACCTGTAACAGTTATTTTGTGTTTTGTTTTTTTAACTTTTAGCCATTCTAATTAGTATGTAGTGGTATCTCACTGTGGTTTTAATTTTCATTTTTCTAATGGGCTAGCAATGTTGCGTATCTTTCATCTGCTTCTTTGTTGTCTGTGTGTCTTCTTTGATGAAATGTTTAAATCCCTGCAAATTTTTTGAGTTGGTTTTTCTCTTATTATCAAGTATTGAATTGAAGATGTGCAGTGGGGAATGCTCACAGGATTTTTACTGCTGAGTGGCCTGATTTACTTTTTAATGACTAATTCTAGTTTGCCGTGAGGAGAATGGATGGTGCATGTGGAGGGGTGCGCTGGGCCACAGGGAGCTTTACATTACTCTTTTCTCTGAATATAACTAAAATTCTGTTTTAAAATGCATTCATTGGAGCGCCTGGGTGGCTCAGTTAGTTAAGCAACTGCCTTCTGCTCAGGTCATGATCCCAGAGACCGGGGATTGAGTCCCACATCAGGCTCCCTGCTTGGCGGGAAGCCTGCTTCTCCCTCTCTCACTCCCCCGACTTGTGTTCCCTCTCTCGCTGTGTTTCTGTATATATTATAAATAAATTTTTAAAAATCTAGAAAAAAAATAAAATAAAATGCATTTATTTACTTAAATACCGAGGGCTCTATGAAAGTATGGGACATATATATATATATGATATCTTCTTTCCAATACACTTAACTAGGGCAGCCCCTAGGCTGAGTTGCTCTTATCCCTCACCATTCCAGGGATGACTTAGATTTAGAAAAGTAAATTTGAGTTGCCTATTATATATCTATGTAGAGATACTAAGTAGGCAGTTGGAGATGAGGAGGAGGAAGTTGGACAGATGAGTCTGAGATTCAGAAGAGAGATTAGACAAGGAATTATGAATTCAGAAACTGTCATCAGATTCGTTATCCTTAAACCCACAAAACTGGAAGAACTCATCCAATAAGTAAGTAAATATATATAGAGAAAAAAAACTTAAGAGAATTTATGGGACATGCCAAAGAAGTCTGAAAAAGAAGAATTCAGCACGAAGACTTAAAATGGTTAATGAAGATGGTGGTAACAGAGAAGGAGATGCAATAAAAAATAATTACTTTAATTTATGTGTGATGCAAGAACTCATTGAACCACAATTAGCAAGCACAGGTCATACTCTTTGGATGTGGAAGAAAGAAAACAGACCAGTTCCAAAAGTATTGAGATTACTAAAAGGGCACACTGTTTCTAATGACAGGTGTAACAAGGCTGCTTTCTTTATGTTGGTATTCAGCTTCCTTGGGTTGATGCAAGTGCAGATACTTTATAACAATGAGAGTTGCTGGGGACCAGCCTCAGCACGGAAGTGGGTCCTGAACCACGGGATGTCTGGCAGGCACAGTAATGAGGCAGACATGGAGATCTGATGCAAGCTGACACACACGAGGTCAGTCAGGAGAGACCTATGAAGCAGGCTCAGCTCAGGCTCTGGCTCTGGCTCTGGCTCTGGCTCTCTGGCTCTCTGGATCTCTGGCTCTCTGGCTCTCTGGCTCTCAGGTTCTCAGGCTCTCAGGTTCTCTGGCTCTCACTTCACGGGCTCTGGCCTCTGCCTCTGCTTCTGTCTCTGTCTCTGTTTCTCTCTTTGTGGGATCTAGCCTCTGCCTCTGCTTTTGTCCCTCTCAACTGTCAAGGGTCCCAGTCTTTTATTATTCCAGAGTGAGGAGGTTGGGGGGTGCAGTTAGGTTAAAGTTTAACAAAGTGATTTTTGATTCCGCAGTGTCTTTGTTAGAGAAACCTAGTGCTTTGATTATTGAAACATGTTTTTGCAGGTGCACCTATCTACAATTCAGAGTTAACTCCCTAAACCAAACCAAGGACATGTTATTCAGTAAGATTTTTTACAGTTTCTTACATTTGGTGCCTAGACAATAAAGGATAGACTAATGATATGGTGTTTTTTAAGCAGGTCTTACAAACAAGAAGGCAATTGAAAGGCTTAGATGAGTTGTGTACAAAGATTTAGCTATATTATTACATTCAGGGGTACCTCCACCAAAGTTTTTGGTGGCTTGCAGCATGGCGGGAGGGGCAGATCACACACCATCCCTGACAGAAAGTTTTTAATGTTTGTATCTGAAATAAAAACCAATGTACTAATTTTACAGGAGTGGGGTGTGTGGCAAATGTTTATGAAATAAGTTTATGAACATATATGGATTATGCTGTACAACTCTATGCAGTAAAGTACATGGCAGGGAGGTAATGACCATATTGGGGTTCCCATGGCTCACCCAGTGGAGCTTCATGTAAAGGGAAGTCATATGCCAAGGTCCAAAAATAGAGCCTTTACTGTTGTGAAGTAGCAAGATGGTTATAACAAGTTGAAACATGGATATTATTTTACTTGGTACACTCTATTTTCAGTGTGAAGCTTACATGGCACACAGTCTTTCTTGTCTTTAAAATCTTATCATCATCTGCTACCTCTGTAAAGTTCAGGTTGATAACCACACTAATCACTTATTAAGCATTCTTTAACATCAATGAAATATATATATATTATAGATTTCAATTATTTTTATGTTCTTTAAGTTTGTACTTTATTCAATGCATGGTCAACAAACAGCAGAGAGATATAGCTGGGTGTCATCAATATTATTAGTGTCAATAAGTATCTGCTGATTGAATGAATAACGAATGAAATAATGAAAATTGAATAAATTCAGCTGAATAAATGCTGAACTTATGGCAGACACTGAGTCATCACAAGTTAATTAGAGCCTTGAATGAGTTACTTCACTCATTCATATCTATTTATATAAAAATAGAAGTTCAAAAGTTACCTCTTAGATCTGGTTTTTAATAATACTCTGATTTCTCATACTAATGTATTTCTCCATACAGCATTACTTTTAAAATACTGATTTGATAAAATGTGTAATTTTAAGGGATAAAATGCAGTGATATCTTAAAAGTTAAAGACATATGATTGCTCATATTTCTCATATTTTTTAAAAAATTTCACATTAGAGATCATTGAAAGCCATAAAAAATAAAATTATGTCACTCTAATCATGATAATTTAATAAAAATAAAATAGATATTAATTGGATATAGGCTAGGATATTTACATAAATTATCTCATTTAATTCTTATAATAAAGATACTTAATGATAAGTATCAATATTATTTTCATTTTACAATTTCAGAAACAGGCACAGAGAAAGCACATAAGTTTTGAAGATGCACAGCTAGTCAGCAAGTGATGGAACTTGGACTCCAGCTTTGGGATTTCTGATTGAGAGTCTGTGCCCTTACATGTTCTATACTGCCTCACAATCACAGGCCTATGAAAACATAGAGGATTTATCTTGAAATTAATTTTCTAAAGCACTTATTGAATGGAAAATACATTATCTACTATCACTTAAATTCTCATTGTTTAGATTACCTAACTTTGTTTTCTTCTTTGGTGCCACCATATTTTTTTAAAGTTCTTATGTATTTATTTGAGAGAGAGAGAGAGAGAGAATGAGAGAGAGAGCACGAGTGGGGTTAAGGGCAGAGGGAGAAGGAGGCTCTCCACTGAGCAGGGAGCCTGGTGCAGAACTCAATCCCAGGACCCTGGGATCATGACCTGAGCTGAAGGCAGAGCCACTCAGGAGCCCCTGAGGCCACTATTTTTATCACACATTTTTAAATACTTGAAATATAACTTCTCGCTAAAACAACTAAGTCAGAAATGATAATGTTATGCCACTTAGGACATTTTTTTACCCAGAGACATTATAAATTAACATGTCTTATTAACTTAAAACATTTATTCTTCTATAGCCATTTACCTCTAAGAGAAGGTTTGCTAATTTGCCTATTTAGAATAGCCATGGGTAGAATCCTTCTAGATTTTTAAGTTTCTACACCCAGGGTTGCTGCTTGGCAACCAACTCAAACTTTGGCAGTTCCACACACTTTTTGGTTTTTAGGTCATGCTCTCTTGCACATAGCTGTGCCTTAACCCTGACAGCTGCTGCAGATGCTTTACCCACTGATCCCCAAGAGACCAATGTTGGACATGGAGCTGACCTAGGGCAAGCAGGTCAACAACACTGCACAACAAAGAGAACAGTATGTTCTTTGGATTCCATACACAAAGGGAGCATATTCATAATCCTTGCACATGACAAATTCTAAATATGTGTTTATAAATTAAGATTCTGCTTGCATTTATGTAGAAATAATGGACTTTTATGGTTTTACAGGTTGCCTGATTTTAAGTTGACTTAAATTGAATCCTAACATCTTAGAACAATCAATATTATCATCTAGAAGCTGTGAAATCACTCTTTCCTATTGCCACAAAGGCAATTTGCGAGTTACTCTCTACAAATAAATTGTACCTCTTGTCCTCTGAAATTAATTTAAAAAATAGGAATAAAGCCAAATAATTATATCCATTTAATGCTTGTTTTTTGCTTTTTTACATAAACTGAATCACAGCTCCCAGATTTATAGGCCTCCTAGAACCTGTCACCAAGTAAAGGACCATCATAAAATTTCAGTTTTGTTCTTTTAAGAAAACTAATTACATAAGCACGTGAATCTTTCTGGTGATAAGTAATAACTTACTAACATTGTTTTATTTTGAATCATTGATACTTTGATGACAGCCCCTATCTATCTCCTTGTGTTCTTTTTAAAATTATATATTTCTGTTTTTCAAAAACTTTAGAAACTAAGTTGTTTCCTGGACTATCTTATAGTACATGAAGATCTAGGAAGTGTTGATTTTTATTCATCCCATACAGTGTGGTTGAAAATGCATTAATTGTTTTGAATCTGCTTGTAGTCAAAGGTCTTACTGCTTTTTTAACTTCCGATATTGAAGTAGAGATTTTTCAGCAGATATGCCAGCCCTTATTTTATTATATTTTATCCCTAGAGATCATTTCTATTATAAGAAATTCAAATGTCTTTATTAAGTAGTCATTAATTCATGTTCATTCTGTGCACATTTTTCAATGTCTTGGATTTCAGTAATTTCTACCAGGAATTAACGTTTAGCCCCTTCGGATTTTTGCATTTGGGTGGCTGAAGCCATGTAAACACTTTAGAAATCTAAAGAAGCTTAAATATATGAAAGCTAATGCCTTTGCTGGAGTACAGTAAGCTAAGTAAATGCAGTATTAGCTAACAATATTAGAATTCCAGGTAGCACTTTTAGCGGATATCAAACCACTATTCTTTCTATCTCTTAAAAATTTCAGCTCATCATCTTAGGTCAAAGTGCAATTGCTTCTGATTAATCCAATCCTGCTATTAAACATTCATAAATAGCATTATCACATGGAGCTGATGATATTGTATATGAAATCCCAAACATAAAATACTATGATCAAAATCAATCCAGTGCTGCTTTGCATTGTGACTTTATAATTTAGCCACATTTTAAAAACAGGTATGGATTTAATTTTTCCATTATAATGTATAAAATAAAGACATATTTTCATATTCATCAAGGAAACATCATATAAATTACCATCACATACTTACTATTTTTTTTTTTTAAAGATTTTATTTATTTGACAGAGAGAAACACAGCCAGCGAGGGAACACAAGTAGGGGGAGTGAGAGAGGGAGAAGCAGGCTTCTCGCTGAGCAAGGAGCCCGATGTGGGACTTGATCCCAGGTCTCCGGGATCATGACCTGAGCCGAAGGCAGTTGCTTAACCAACTGAGCCACCCAGGCACCCCCACATACTTACTATTATTCTCAAGAATACTTATGCTAATATCTCTCTAAAACAAACAGGGTTGTTAATAGTTTTCTTTAATGTATTAAACATCTATGATGTTCCAAGCAGGTATTAAATTTGTTTTAAAGAGAGTAAAAATGAAATGGAAATATAGTCCTTTCCCTTGAGAAACACTTTATCAAGTAATGATAGTAGAATAATATATATAAATTTACTCTCAGATTAATTTCATTTGTCATTCCTATTTATGTGCAATGAGTCTCCAGAATTTTTATGTGAAGGAAGTTTGAAGACAGTAACATAGTTAGAACAGGGGGCTAGGGGAGTTTTATAAAAGACGAGTTTGTCAATCCTAAAATTTATATGGAATCAAAAAAGACCCCGAATCGCTAAGGAATTGCTGAAGAAGAAAAGCAAAGCTGGGGGCATCTCATTACCTGACTTCAGGCTTTATTACAAAGCCGTGATTACCAAGACAGCATGGTACTGGCATAAAAACAGAGAAACAGACCAATGGAACAGAGTGGAGAGCCCACATATGGACCC
>PITA01021700.1:0-32077 GCA_004023965.1 Spilogale gracilis | reverse complement strand
TTGGGATTCCAACCCAGAGAGGCTTTCAACCCAAGCCAACTTCAAAGCCCCTTAACTACACAGTTGCACTGCTTTCACCTGGAAAGGGTGTGTGTGTGGTCACACGCGGAGGGAGTCTGTGGGGAGCTTGAGGGTTCCTGACCTTCTTCCTAAAGTGTGGGTATGACTCCAGTGTGTATGTACCTAATCTTTTCTTCAGTTCCTTAAGAAATCTTCTAAATAACAGAGGTTTTTGTTTTGTTTTGTTTTGTTTTAAAGATTTTATTTATTTGACAGAGAGAAACACAACCAGAGAGGGAACACAAGCAGGGGGAGTGAGAGAGGGAGAAGCAGGCTTCCCGCCGAGCAGGGAGCCCGATGTGGGGCTCGATCCCGGGTCTCCGGGATCATGACCTGAGCCGAAGGCAGTCACTTAACCAACTGAGCCACCCAGGTGCCACCAAGACAATTCTTTTTGAAATGAGTTTTATTCTTCCAAAGCCCTTCACCTACTGCTTAAGTCTGTGAGACATCCTATCAGGGTCTAGAGAACTTTGTTCAAGAATTAGCGACAGCCTTACTCTCTACCGAGTTTACACTCTTTTTCACTATTGCGGAGTCCCCAATGAAGGATTGGAATGAAGTGTGGAGGATACACAGTCTTTGACCTCAGAAGATCTGGGTTCCGACAAAACCTTACTCATATTCCGCCATGTTACATGTGGCCATAGATGTGAGCATTTGAGAGATCA
Source organism: Spilogale gracilis (assembly GCA_004023965.1). Classification (NCBI taxonomy): domain Eukaryota; kingdom Metazoa; phylum Chordata; class Mammalia; order Carnivora; family Mephitidae; genus Spilogale; species Spilogale gracilis. The sequence goes on along the minus strand of PITA01021700.1, from coordinate 31,346 downwards.
GGACCATGGCCCAGGCGTGTCCCTCCCTCTCCTTCTGGGCACAGTATATCATATGGTCTCAATGTCACTCTGCCTGTTCTTCCTCCACTTACTGGAACAGATACGATGGTGAGCGTCCCTTTCTTGCCTTTAGATCAGCAGGGTCCACACACTCCTCTTTGGATTTATTTTTTCTGCTATTATTTAGTAGAGTAAGGTTTGGTTTGTAGAATAGATTTTATAATGTGTGCCGATGTTGAGTCAGGATCAATATGACGATCCACTCCTGGGTTTGATAAGTGGGGGACTCCTAAGGGGGTTAGGATTGCCTGAGACCCCCTAAAGCGTATTCTCTGCTTGTGTGGCTGGAAGGAGATTTGGGGACCTCCTCTTAGACTTCTATCTGACGCGGAATATTTTCTGCTCATCCCAGGAAATAATGAAAAATTGTGTTCAAATTTGAAACGATGAATGACTGCCTGGGGACAAGACATGAGAGAACACGTGTGTGAGTTTCCCTGTTTGGTGTAATAAGGATATTTGATCGGACTGGTGGGGAATACCGTGCACATGGGTGGGTGTAGAGAAGATGAGTACTTCATGCTACTTGAGTTCATTCAGAAGCAGCTTTTCAAATAACTCCCAGTTGCAACCATGCCTAATTAAAGATTGTGACTTGTATAGACAGCTTTCTGTTAATGTAAACTTTTAAATAAGTGTTCTGTAGTTCCTCGAGTACAGATCCTTGACTCCTTTGGTTAGGTTTATTCCTAAGTATCTTATAGTTTTGGGTACTATAGTAAATGGAATCGATTCTATGATTTCCCTTTCTATTTTTTCATTGTTAGTGTATGAGAATGCAACTGATTTCTGTGCATTGATTCCGTATCCTGCCACATTACCGAATTGTTGTATGAGTTCTAGTAGTTTGGGGGTAGAGTCTTTTGGGTTTTCCACATAGAGCATCATGTCATCTGCAAAGAGATGACATAGTAGGAACTCTTTGGGATTGAAATATTTTTCATGTTTCTGAAGTTATTATGCTTACAGCTTGCTTTCTCTTGCTATTTATAAATCTATCAAGGTTTAAAGCAGAGTCTGCCTAGCTTATAAGTGATTCTTACTCTTCAGTGTTATCAGATCTTTTAAAATTCATAGTATTGCTTCCTTTACATTCCAGACAGTAAACAATGCTTAAAGATTAAAAAAATAAAATCTTATAGGAAATAAAGGGTTTGATAGATCGGGTAGCGCCAACAAAATGCTATTTAATGTTTTAAATATCAATCAATCAAAAGCATTAAATCTTCCTTAAAATACAGATTTTTTTTAAATGGAGAGAACAGAGGTTTTGCAAAAATGCTTGAAGAGTTTTGTCAACCCAAAAGATAGTCCGAAGCTATTTTCAGTTCTCACTAAACAATTGCTTTTCTCAGATTTGCCGATAAGAAACTGTAGCAGTATGTTGACATCTCTCATTTGTGGGTAGGAGACCTATGGAAAGGAAAGGGAAAGGAAACTGGCTGGCGGAGAGTGGAGAACAGGTGACGCATGCCCCCCAGGGTGCTAGCTCCCGCTGGGCGCACTGAGTGCTGAGCCACCTGCAATCCTCTAAAGCCCGCAGCCCAGCTCCAGCAGGCCACCTGCCCAGAGACCCCTGAGGAATCCGCCGCATTTTCTCCGTGAGACCTCATCTTCACGCCATCTCATTCCCCAGACTTTTTGCTGTGTCCTGATTTAAACTAGCGTAGCTGGGAGAGTCCAGCACTGCCCTGATGTCTGGCCAGCATCCTCGGAGGTCGACTGAAACACCAAGGTCGCAGAGCCTGCAGAAATAAAAGGAAAAAGAAAAGTATGTCGACTCCATTTCTCTTGGTGGACAGGTCTGGTGGTACAAACATCTGAGGACGTGTAAGCAGAGATGAAGCAATGAGAGAAAACAGCCCTTTTGGTAGGCACAAACAAGTCTCAGAGAAACTGCTGATTTTCTTATTGCATTTTATTTATGCATGATTTTATTAATGTCTGTGCTTCAGAGCAATTTTATTCCACTATTTCTTCTTGGCCTTAGGCCTTGCAGTGCCTCAGAGCACTGGGTTGTTTTCTCGACATTATTATGTATTCTACCACTTGCTCTGGCTTCCGAGCCTGATACGTTGAGGGAGAGAGTTCTTTGGACATCTTGTACAACATATATATTTGATGAACAGAACGTGTCTAGTATCTCCAACAAATCTTTAAGAAACGTGTGTGTGTGTACACTGCTTACAAAGCATTTAGTATTTACTTCACCTTTTGTATTTCCCATGCTTTAAGTTTATAGATCTATTTCAGATTCCCATGGAGTTGCTATATTCATGGTCAGCACGTAAACCTCAGGGTGTCTGGGTTTAGGGTCTGGTCCAACTGCCCTGCGTGGCCACATCCCGAGCCATGTTTCGTGGCATATAATCATTCATACACTAGTGTTTGCTTGCTATAATCCTTACTAGATAGCAATAAAATTTACTTTGATAGTTATCATTAGAATTAGATGCTGAATGTCAAATGCACTCTGTATATTTTCTATTTTTTGTATAAACACATGTGATGCTGTACTCCACTTTCCACTACTATGTAACAAGGATCCCTCTCTTCCAGCTCCCAGGAAGTCTCCTTTTTTCTTTAAAGATTTATGTATTTATTTGTGTGTATGTGTGTGTGAGAGAGAATAGAATGGTGGCTCCCAGGTGCTGGGGAAGGGGTGGGGAGTCACCATTTAATGGGGTCTCGAGCTGCAAGCTACAAAGAGTTCTGGAGGCAGAAGGCATAGTGGCTTGCGTGTAGTTAATGCCACCAAATTATTAATATCACATGAAAATGTGGAAGGTGGCAAATCGTATGTTTTTGTCACAATTTGTTTTCACTTTACAAGTCACCGAAAATTATTCTGGTGAAATTGTTAGGCTATTGAAGTCATTTAGGGAAGCAAGTGTCATGCTAAAGGACATGAATTCTGAGGCCCAAACATGGGAAGCTTGAGTTTGAGCTGGACGGCTCCCTGCAAGCCTCCACCAGGTCTCTGCTGCATCTCACCAGCCCCCTCCTGTCTATCAGGAGGAGACAACAGCGCCTCACTCGGGCTGAGAGTTGGCACAACTTAATACATCATGGAATGTTGAGAAGAGTGTATCACACCTGTTAAGGGTTCAATAGGTTTTTATTTAAAAAAAAATAGTAGCAATATTTTTAAATGGACATTATAGACCTTACACATCAGAAATATTTTTAAAATTTATTTATTTATTTATTTATTTATTTATTTATTTATTTATTTATTTTCAGTGTTCCAAGATTCATTGCTTACACCCCACACCCAGTGCTCCATGCAATACATGCCCCCAGTACCCACCACCAGGCTCTCCCATCCCCCCATCCCCTCCCCTCTAAGACCCTCAGTTTGTTTCTGACTCTAAAGTCTCTTATGTTTCTGTTCCCTCCCTGATTCACCCGCCTTCCTATTTCCTTTCCTTCACCTACTTTTCCCTATATTACTCCTTATGAACCACAAGTAAGTGAAACCATGTGATACTTGACTTTCTCTACTTGGCTTATTTCACTCAGCATAATCTCTTCCAGTCCAGTCCATGTTGCTACAAAAGTTGGGTATTCATCCTTTCTGAGGGAGGCATAGTACTCCATTGTATATATGTACCACATCTTCTTTATCCGTTCGTCTGTTGATGGGCACCTTGGCTCTTTCCACAGTTTGGTGATTGTGGCCATTGCTGCTATGAACATTGGGGTGCATATGGCCCTTCTTTTCACTACATCTGTATCTTTGGGGTAAATGCCCAGTAGGGCAATTGCAGGGTCATAAGGTAGCTCTATTTTGAAATTTTTTAGGAAATCTCCACACTGTTTTCCAAAGCGGCTGCACCAGTTTACATTCCCACCAACAGTGGAAGAGGGTTTCCCTTTCTCTGCAGCCTCTCCAACACTTGTTGTTTCCTGACTTGTTAATTTTGGCCATTCTGACTGGTGTAAGGTGGTATCTCAGTGTGGTTTTGATTCGAATTTCCCTGATAGCTAGTGACGCTGAACATTTTTTCATGTGTCTGTTAGCCGTTTGTATATCTTCTTCGGAGAAGTGCCTCTTCATGTCTCCTGCCCATTTTTTGATGTGTCCATCTTCTTTTTGGATGTTGAGTTTGAGTAGTTCTTTATAGATCTTGGATACCAGCCCTTTGTCTGTAGTGTCATTTGCAAATATCTTCTCCCATTCTGTGGGTTGTCTCTTTGTTTTGTTGACTGTTTTCTTTGCTGTACAGAAGCTTTTTATTTTGATGAAGTCCCAGAAGTTCATTTTCGCTTTTGTTTCCTCTGTCTTTGGAGACGTGTCTTGAAAGAAGTTGCTGTGGCCGATGTCAAAGAGGTTACTGCCTATGTTCTCTTCCAGGATTTTGATGGATTCCTGCCTCACATTGAGGTCTTTCATCCATTTCGAGTTTGCCTTTGTGTGTGGTGTAAGAGAATGGTCTAATTTCATTCTTCTATATGTAGCTGTCCAATTTTCCCAGCACCATTTATTGAAAAGACTGTCTTTTTTTCCACTGGATATTTTTTTCTGCCTTGTCGAAGATGATTTGACTATAGACTTATCAAAATGTTTTAAGAGTAAAAAAGTAGGGGCACCTGGGTGACTTCTTTGGTTAAGCATGTGTTCAGCTCAGGTCATCATCCCAAGGTCCAGGGATTGAGCCCCACACTGGGCTCCCTGCTCAATGCAGAATCTGTCCATTTTCCCTCTCCTTCTGTTCTCTCTGTTTCTGCGCTCTCTCTCTCTCTCTCTCTCTCTCTCTCTCTCTCTCAAATAAATGAATAAAATCCCCAGGGGAAAAAAAAAAGATTTGGGGCACCTGGGTGGTTCAGTTCATTGGGCGTCTACTTTTGCTTCAGGTCATGATCCTGGAGACCTGGGACTGAGCCCTGTGCAGGCTCCCTGCTCAGCAGGAGTCTGCTTCTCCTTTTCCCTCTGTTGCTCCCCCCACTGGTGTTTTTTTTTTTCTCTCTCTCTCTCTCTCTCTCTCGCTCAGTCTCTCTCTCAAATAAATAAAGAAAATCTTTAAAAAAATTAAAATGCTGTTTTTGACATAATTAGAAATAAATTTATTAAATCAAATGATCTTCGTGGAATAAAATAATAGGAGGTGATTGTTACTTTAAAAAAAAATAAGCCTCTAATCTATTCTAAACTAGAATAGTTTGATTACACAAAGTCCTAAGATTTAAATTACAATAGGACTATTAGCTAAATGTATCCTTTAAGTCCTCAAAATATCTCTTGAAGTGATTTTTGGGTTTCACAGATTAATTACGTGTGAATTGCATAGCATGTGGATTCCTCATTAAAAGGGATTTGTTTATTTCCTGTCTTTGAGCATCTTGTGTATACTAACCAAACAATATTCCTTGATTTCACTGAAATTAGACCATCCAAATACAGTGAGCATTCTTTATAAATCCATATTTGAGTTTGTCTTCAGGTCTTAAACTTGAAAGTCATAATTTCTACTGACTTTCCTAAAGTTACATTGGAACAGAAAAAGAATATAAAAGAAACGATTTCCATAACCTGGAACTAAGGCTCTCTCACCAGTGCAAGGTGAGGGAGGTCGGGAGGTAAAGGGGATGGAAGGAGACTTTATTTTTAAATATTATGCAAAAATATAAAATCACATTCCCAGCAGGTTAAAGCCAGCTTCATCAAAGATTTATAAGCATTTAAAACAATTCATATTTCAATGAAAGGCAAACTCTTGCATGGGAATCCCTCCAAAAATAATGAAAAATACACTTCTTTAATATGGATTTCGACACAAGGGAGCCCTGAATTAATATAGATTAAACTCATCTAATAATATTAATGCGGTGTGCTACTTTGCTTTCTCGGAGCCCTCCCGGTATGTGTAACCCACTGAAGGCTGGGATTCAGTGTGGCACCTGGGAACCTTAAATCTTCCTCATCTGCTTGATATTGAATTATTTTCCTAACTTCCTTTGCTGCCCAGAATGTTTTCCTGCATTCTGAGATGTATTTCAACAGGCCTTTAAACGAGAGAAACACGAACTGAAAAGAACTGGCGAAAAAGCATCTTACATATAGTTCATTACATGTAGGAAGTGGTCAATAAGTACTTATTAAGTGGGTGAGCGAAATAAGCAAAAAGCATCAAGGAGTAGATTTTCCTTAAATCTGGTAAGATTTTAAAGTTTTAAGTTTTATTTCTGGCACATATTGTGGAACCCTTACGGCAGCTTAGAGACCTGCCGGTCCTACACTCCCATTCCAGAAATGTGGTGAATATGCGGGCTGGTGCATGACACAGGCTGGTTTCCCAGCTTCATTGTGTCTCGTGTATACAGTGTAGGTTACGGACTGGGGACAGGCGCGGGAGGGGGACATGTGAATAGCCCTCGGTCAATAGATTTAAACGAGTTTTCGTGTTCTAACCCTCAATTCCACTGATCGTCCCTTGTTAGCAGAAACCAGCCTCCTCTTCCGCCCACTGATGTCTTTCTGGGTTTGCCCTGAGACCATGTAGGAACCTCATCTATGGTAGTTATCATGAAAGGAGCAGCAATTCTCCTTTTGCAAAAATACCTGTTTTCTTCTCTTCTGTCTCCAGACCTGTAAATACAATGAGATCTCAGCATGGCTCTAGGGAAAAAACAAACAAACGAACAAACAACAACAATGACGACGATGACTGACCCAGTAACATGGAAGGAGGAAGTAGATATCAGTGCATCACCATGTTCTCACCTGTAAAATGGGTCAATTCATTACCATGTTCTCACCTGTAAAATGGGTCAATTCATTACCATGTTCTCACCTGTAAAATGGGTCAATTCATTACCATGTTCTCACCTGTAAAATGGGTCAATTCATTACCATGTTCTCACCTGTAAAATGGGTCAATTCATTACCATGCTCTCACCTGTAAAATGGGTCCACACACACAAATGCATACATTTCCATATGTGTGAGTGTTGATGCCCACCTGCCCCAAACACACAGAAACTTGGCTAACATGTGCAAGAGGGCTCTAAGTGTTCATGTAGGCAGTAAGTAGGGTTCACCCGCCCAGCCTGTAGTGTTGACCCTCAAAAGATCCAGATAACATTTCTTTCACAAAGTCAGCAAGAAGTAGATCCGAGAACGGAAAATCAGTGCTCTTGGAAGCGCTGTGGTGTTTATCTTCTTTAGGTCAGCAGTGCAGCCTGGTGACATCAACACTGGAGTAGCCTCCCTAATTTCAAAAGTGATGATGATCTTCAGAAATTGCAGAGAATAATTGGGAGTACTCACTTGTCTTCGAATGGGCAGCATTGTGAAGGAAAAAGGCGGAAGTGGTCAGCCATGAGACTTGTTTGATTTTGGTTGGATATTTAATCCTGTGACTCGTTAGGACTGAAATAGATGAGTAGACTGGAGTCATGGCGATTTCTCCCTAATTTCTACACTGGCCATGACAACATTGGCTGCACTGTGCTATCTCCCTCATCCCAATTCATGGTTTCCTGGAACATTTTGTGACTGGAGCACATTCACTAGGGTTCCAGTGCGATAGGCCAACACCTGTGAAAGAACACAGGGTCGGGCTCCACAGGAACGAGGGAGGGTGCGCAGGGGACTCCTTCCAGGATGAACTGCAAACAGCACCAGCACCTGTGAGCTTCCTGAATGCATTATTCACACCAAGTATCCCCCAAATACTGCTCTGACCAAGTGACTGATCTCCCTGTAACAGTAGCGCAGTGATGGGGGAAGCCCATCTAGAGATAAGTGTCTGTCACCTAGAGATAAGTGGCTCGAGGGAAGGGTGGTAGTTAAGACTTAGGGATGACGCTGGTTGGGAAACAGGTAATATAGGTAACGAGGTAATGTAGTATGCTCTCAACTGTTGACATATATGTTCTGCTTCTTCTGTCTCAGGCAAATTCCATAGATTCAGAAACCAAATTGCAAGAATGGAAGGTGCACCTGGCCATTACACGTGATTATCCACCTTGTATCCTCTTCTAGGACTTCATGCTCTGCTTGCTTTGAGGACATCGGCTCCCATGGGAAGAACACTCCCAGCACTAAACACCACCACTATCGTCTCCTGGAACTGGGAACTGACCAGCTGTCTCATTCTCTTGAGCTGACTGCAATTACTAACCCTGGTTATCCGAAGGAAACAGCTGGCCGCTAAACCAGGTAAAGAAGGAAGAGTGTCTGGAAACCACGGTGTCCTCTAGGGTGTACTTCTTTGGTCCTTTAATATGATAAAAACAGAAGTGTGCAGCAACTCTACACCAGCTTGGACCATTCGGCAATGACGTTTTGCTCTGTCTCACCAGCTAGAGCTCTGGTCAGCTGAAATACTGACTGAGGGCAAAGCACATGTGAACTTTGGTACTCACGGTCGAGAGCCATGCATCCAGATCCTTAGCAGATGTGAAAGCTGTAATTATCAGCCTCGTTAGGATGGATCAGTTTTGCTTAGGACAATGCATGAACCTGGAAAGCTCAGTGACTTAAAACACCACTTGGCTGATGCCAAGTTCAGTGGAGGTCAGATGGTGCACCGGGACGGCTGCCTGAAGGCTTCTTCCAGCTGTAGGCATCGGCCCGACATGGATTCCAGATTTGCCACAGGAGCGGAAGAGAACACAGAGAACTCACCCCAGAGTCACCTGTCTCGGATTAGAAGTGAGGGTCGCTCCTGCAGCTCAGTCTGTTATCCAGAAGCAATCGTATGGCCTCACCTCATTTCAAAAGAGCTAAAACTGTATGAGAACAAAAGGAACTCTGTGCTGAGTGAGGGCTCTCACTGCCGGCACACTTTTCTTTGTTGTGTTATACACACAGGCACACACATGTATGCATATACACACACGCACATACACACACACACATACACAATTTTGTCTTTGGTTGCCTTTTCCTTTCAATTCTATGTAAAATAAAACTTGATAGTCATGATTAACTTTATAATTTAGATTAATTTCACAGGATGTTTGGGCAGAATTGTGTCAGATGTAGAATAGATGTTACCCAGAGACAAATAGAAGAAACCATAGACATTTGTATACATGTGGATTTATTTTGGGTAAACGGGCAATGGCTTCATATTTGCCAAGAACCAATGTTAGACTTCAGTCATCCCCAGACTCCTGCCCCAGGTTCCTGCATCCTAGATGTCACTATATGGCCTTTAAAGCATAGATTCACCCCAAAGATACAGATGTAGTGAAAAGAAGGGCCATATGTACCCCAATGTTCATCGCAGCAATGGCCACAATCGCCAAACTGTGGAAAGAGCCAAGGTGCCCATCAACAGATGAAGGGATAAAGAAGATGTGGTCCATATATACAATGGAATACTACGCCTCCATCAGAAAGGATGAATACCCAACTTTTGTAGCAACATGGACTGTACTGGAAGAGATTATGCTGAGTGAAATAAGCCAAGAAGAGAAAGTCAAGTATCACATGGTTGCACTTACTTGTGGAGCATAAGGGGTAATACAGAGGACAGTGGGAGAAGGAAAGGAAATGGGAAGTAGGGTAATTCAGGGGAGAGAAACGAAACATGAGAGACTTTGGACACAGAAACAAACTGAGGGTTTTGGAAGGGCGGTAGGGGACGGGAGAGCCTGGTGGTGGGTACTGAGGGCACGGGTTGCATGGAGCACTGGGTGTGGGAAATGGGGAATGAATCTTGGAATATTGAAAACACAAAATAAATTTAAAGTAAAAAAAAATCATAGATTCAAGCACTAGATTACTAATTTCAATTAGCTAAGCCTCTCCAGCTACTCTCTAAGTACATTGTTTGTGTTTTAGATCTTTTTCATGTAGAATACTTACTGTGTTTCTGGTTTCCACATTGAGCTCTGAATGTTCCCATGAAAAATATTGGGAGATCTGGGACTGGAATCCAGTCTTCTGATAAATATTATACTATTTTGTTTCACTACATCCCATTGTGTTTGGCATAGAGAGAAAAACATTGCCCTGCGTTAGAGCCTGTGAGCAAGACTTCTCTCGGTTCTGCACTCAGAGAGGACAGATCCTTCTTTAAGTCGCTGAGTGACCACTAAGTAGAAGAGCCCACTGGGACGCTTTCCAGAGGAGGCTGCGTGGCACCCCGGGCTGCAGTCAGCAAATGCACTGGGGCACACACAGCAGGCCGTCACTTACGGACCTGAACATGTAAGCATGTTACTGACCGACTTTGGGGCAGCCAGTTCGACTCAGATTCCGAAATGAAAGGCCAGGTGACTTGTCATCCAAACTATACTTCCGGAAGCTGAATTACTGAAATTTAAGAGAAATTCACGAGAAATCTGTACCATGTGACATAAGACATTAATACATTTTAAAAATCCAAACATGAATTCGTCACGGAAACAAAATACCGAAGCGTAAAGCGGAAGTAGAAACAGATGTGAAGGACAGACACGGGCTCCCTCTGGGACGGACTCGGCCAGCGTGGTGAGGGTGGCCTCAGGCTGCGCTCCTGGGCTGGGTCTCAGATCAGCGAAGCTTCGGTACTTAGTGGGATCTCAGCAGCACGGTGAGAAGCGGAGATGGTGTTGGAGGTAGACACTCACCACAGAGCAGGATGGAGGGTGAAGAGGAGGCCGTGCAGGACATTGTATCCCGAGCTGTGATGAACGGACCAGGTCACAACCCCCACCCACGAAGGAAGACCCTAGAAGAGCCAGGGTCTAGGGAGGGCCATGTGGTGAGGGAAGGCGGCGGATGGTAAGGGGCTCTGCCTCCCATTTCTAACCCAGAGTTCCTGGCTGCCCTGCCCAAGCCCCCCTTCCTTGGTGAGTCACCGTAGGCCCCAGGTATCTCAAAACCTCAACAAAGTCGGTAAGAACTTCAAATCTGAATTGCCCTGTAGGATTTTTATTTTTTTCTGCTACTTAAAGATTGAATTCCTTGTAACTTAACCACAGAGTAAGCACATTTGATAAAGAAAGGAATTAATTTGGCAAAAATATCGGTTTCATTGAAATATTGAGGTCTTCTATTTCACTGTGGGGGAAAACCACATGGGATGAAGAAAAGACTGCACCAAGCATGAGATAATGTCTGCTGGTTCCTGGCTGCCCCATCAGGGCTACCATTCTGGGGGAGCCTCCAAGTGTCAGCATGGCCTGCGGATGTGCTCCCCAGGGAGGTGGGAGGGGTGGTGGGGAGCTGCAGGGTGAAGGGCCTACGGATAAGGCGGATTTTAGAATTATTGGGTTTAATAATATAACAGCTCTATTTTTGTTTCAAAAGATCAGTAAGGTTTTAAACTTTTTAGTAAACTATGCCCCTTTGTTGACAGTGAACAAATGAGGTTCTTTAATATGTATTTAGGTTATGTTGGCAGGGTTGTTTCTAAATTTGTATGTATCCGTGCATATGATTAAACTTACCCTATAAATGGAGTTAAAGCCATGAGGAAAAACTCTTTTTGTGTCTTTTTATCTTCACTATTTATGACTGAATTGCAGCTAAATGGAACTGAGAGAGAACAGTGTTGGAACTTCCACATGGATTTAAAGGCGAATCATACTTCTTTATTTTTTTAAGTTTTTAATTTAAATTGTACTTAGTTAACATACAGTGCAATATTAGTTTCTGAAGTAGAATTCAGTGATTCATCACATATGACACCCAAGGCTCGTTGCAAAAGTGTCCTCCTTAATCCCCATTCTGCATCTGGTCCATCCCACCTGCCTCGCCCCCAGCATTCTTCTTTTTGTTCTCCATCATTAAGAGTCTCTTACAGTTTGGTTCCCTCTCTCTCTCTCTCTCTTTTTTTTTCCCCCCATTCCATTATGTTCATCTGTTTTATTTTTCTTAAATTCCATAGGTGAGTGAGATCATATGGTATTTGTCTTTCTCTGACTGAGGTATTTCCCTTAGGATAACACCCTCTAGTTCTATCCACATCATTGCAAATGTCAAGATTTCATCCTTTTTGATGGCTGAGTAATACTCTATCACACACACACACACACACACACACACACCCCACAACTTCTTTAACCGTTCATCAGTTGATGGACATTTGGGCTTTTTATCTAATTTAACTATTGTTGATAATTCTGCTATAAACATTGGGGTGCCGGTACCCATTTGAATCATTGTTTTTGTATCCTTGTATCCGACACAAAACCACTATTTTGTATACCTAATGGTGCAGTTGCTGGGTCACAGAGTAGCTGTACTTTAACCTCTTGAGGAACCTCCAATCTGTTCTCCACATTGGCTGCACGAGTTTGCCCCCGCCCCCCAGGAGCAGTGTAAGAGGGTTCCTCTTTCTCCCCTATTTGTTTCCTGAATTGTTAATTTTAGCCATTTTGACAGGTGTGAGGTGGTGTCTCCTTGTGGTTTTGATTTGTATTTTCCAAATCATTTTTATTATAATTGGTAGAAAATTGTGCTTAAAAACTCCATTTCCCATCAATAGAGCCCTGAATCCAGATTATGGTGCCTGCTTCGTTTTTGTGAGTTATTTGATCAGGGATAATGATCTGATGTCTCCTCTTCTTATACTATCTTTTTAGTATCCGTGCAATGGTGGCACGCTGAAATCAGTCATGAGGTATGCACTCCTCCTCTGTTTTCTGAAAGACAGCATTCAGGTTTGGCATAATCCCTTCCTTCAAAGTTTAATGGAGCTCATCTGTTAAGGCATTTCGGCCGGAAGCATTCCTCATGGGGACGTTTTAAGAACAAGTACAATTTCATTAGTAGATGCCGGGCATGCTAGTTTTGCTTGGCTTCTTTCAGTTTTGATGATATGCCTCCTTCAAGACACTTGTTTAAAATAGCCTTTTAAAGTCATTTTAATGTTTGTAGGGTATGAAGTGGTGATCTCTCTTCCGCTTCTGTTATATCATGGCACTATGTTTTCTCTTCCATTTATCGGGTAGCATAAGGAGAGGTGTAGGATTGCACTCACATTCTCAAAGAACCAGTTACGGATTTTACAAACTTTCTCTGTTGGTTGCCCATTTCCTATTTCATCAATTTCCACTGTTACTTCTTTTCCTTTACTTAATCTGATAAGTATGCTCCTTTCTTTCTAACTTCTTTTTTTTTTTTTTAAGATTTTATTTATTTGACAGAGAGAAACACGGCTAGAGAGGGAACACAAGCAGGGGGAGTGAGAGAGGGAGAAGCAGGCTTCCCGCCGAGCAGGGAGCCCGATGTGGGACTCGATCCCGGGTCTCCGGGATCATGACCTGAGCCGTAGGCAGTCGCTTAACCAACTGAGCCACCCAGGCGCCCCTCTTTCTAACTTCTCACAGTAGATCATATCATTGATTTGAGGCCTTTCCTTCCCAATATAATCATCAATAACTCTGGATTTCCTTCCAACTGAATTACTGCATCCTACAATTATACACTGATGTTTAACATAATTCAGTTCAAAATATTTTCTATTTTTAAATATTCATATTCAACCCACAGTTCATTTAGAAGTGTGTATTTAATTTCCAAGTATTTGGGATTTTTTTTTTAATCTGTTTGTGACTGATTTTTAATGTAATGTGATTGTGGTCAGTTAATTCACTCTTTATGATTTTGAGCTTCATCTGTTTGGAAGGAATTATTTTCTGACTTGGTATAAAGTCTACTTTAGTGAATTTTCCATGTACCCCTGAAAAAAATGCATTCTTCTGTTTTGGGGTTCTGTGTTCTATAAATACTAATTAAGTCAAGCTGGTTGATAGTGTTTTCAGGTCTTTTGTTCCCTCAAGGATTTTCCATTTATCTGTTCTACAAATTACTGATGGAAGACCATTGAACTCTCTGATAAGGGGTTCCTGCAGTTTTAAAGTTTGTTTTGAGGTTACCTTCAGATCAGTTCATTTCTTAAGGTCTGTCAGAGAAGGTATAGGATAGCCTTTGCTCCAGGCTATTCTGAAACCTGTACTGAGGGCCTTTTGTAATCATCAGAGTCCCCAGGGGTCTGGGCTCCCGGGGCACAAACTCACATCTCTCTAAGCCCAGGCACCTGTTACTCCAGCCTCGGGCCATGTGAGCAGCTCGGCCTTCAGCCCAACACTCCAGGAGAACACTATGCAAATGGATGGTGTCTTTTCCTTTTTAACTCTGCTTTCTCCTATATTTGCCATGCAAATTCCAATTTCCACAGCCTCCCTGATCTCTTAATTCTGTATCAGTGAGACGGTGGGTCTCTGCTGGAATTCCTCACTCTGGCAGCAGGGCCCAGAAATGTCCTGCAGGCAGAAAGCTGGGGCTATTGTTTGACTCACATCATTAATTTCCCTTATCTCAGGAATTACAATTTAGCTCTGCATGTTGTCCAGTATCTAAAAACATGCCTTTACTACATTTCATCCAATTTACTTATTGTTTCCATAGCCCTGTAATCCTCATATCAGTTATTCCTTTATCAGTGGGGTGTTTTCAGTTATTTACTAGAATAGCACCATGTTTTTAATATATGGAGTATGGTTAAGACATTGCATACAATTGCAAATATTTTACTATTTCTACTTTTTTAGCATACATGGAATTTCTGAATGGCTTTCCTAAAATTCCTGTGTTTCACCTTATATCTAGAAACTTTCTCTCCCACTTCAAAGAAATGCATCTCTTTTATGTGATGGCATTCAATGAAAAAGCAACTTAACATGGCAGGATTAACTTTGTAGCAAATTGTAGACCCCCATCCACATCCATTTCACCGAGGGTGGGGGGGATTACCAAACTGCTGCAACGTGCATTTCTTAACCCTACAGACACTGGGTTTCATAGATGAGTTGCTCTCAAAAATGTGTGTAATATTTTGGATGCTGGTTACTCAAAGAAAGTGTTATCAACAGACCAGACGCATGAACATCAGTTAAGGACTTGTTAGGCGGCACCTGGGTGGCTCAGTTGGTTGGGCGACTGCCTTCGGCTCAGGTCATGATCCCGGAGACCTGGGATCGAGTCCCACATCGGGCTCCCTGCTCAGCAGGAAGCCTGCTTCTCCCTCTCTCACTCCCCCTGCTTGTGTTCCCTCTCTGGCTGTGTTTCTCTCTGTCAAATAAATAAAATCTAAAAAAAAAAAAAAAAAGAACTTGTTAGAAATGTAGGAAATGCTCAGACCTCATGCCACACTTTCTGAATGAGAATCTGCATTTTAGCAAGAACTCCAGGGGTCCTGTGTGCCCACAGCTGTGAGTGCGGGTCACAGTCCATGATTTGTAGCTCAGAGGCTGTGTGAATGTCCCAGCCTGGTTCACCCAACACAAACATGTTTAAGATGCTGCATTAATAACAACACCTGGTAGAAAAGCAATCTGTTCGCTTGAATGTGCGAGTTCTCTGGCCATCCTCAGGCCCCCGAACATCATGGAAGCATCCAGAAGGGCTCCCATGTAGCAGGATTTATCTGCGTTCCCGTCAACCATGTCAGCTGAGAGTCTGACACTGTGCTCCTTTAAATCTGAGGAGGCAGAAACATGATCTATTTAGGGACAGTTCTTTTAAAATGAAATTTAATTTAAGTCAGTGGAGTCACTGGGACTTAAGAACACATTTATTGTATGCATTCAACAAGATCTGTCACTAATGGGACAAATGACCTACCTCAATATATTTCTTTTCCTCCAATGTTAGCCTGGGAGAGAAGAGATGTTTGGAGAATCCATTTGATAGCAAAGAAAATATGAAAAAATATGAAATATGTAAGACACAAAACAAGCCATTGACATATAAAACCAGGGAAGCATCTATCTTAATGGCCGTCCTACTCCATCCCACTGGTAGGTCTTCCTGAAGGTACTCCCTCATCAGAACCTGCAGTGCATCAGTCTCTTTGGCTCCAGGTGCCTCCGTGGGCCACCAATCAGCAGGTGTGAATGAGGTCATAATATCATCTCTTGAGGAAGCAGGTGGATAGTTTTAATCATATCTATGGTTTGGGGTCTAAGAGGGACAGGCATCATGGAGGACAGGAAGTAACTACAGAAAGTTAACTGTGAACAGTGGGAGATCTCTTGCAGGAATCCTCAGTTTTATCTCTTTCCACTGAGGGCCAAAGCTCCCCAGAGTCTGGGAAGAAGAGACAAAGATTGAGATTCTGAGATGGTGACAGCAGGTATGTTCTGTAATATTGAAAGTGAGATCTCTAATAGGCACACATGTGTTTAGTAGCTAATAGCAAAACGAATAACACTAATGAGGGGAAAGTGTGCCTTTAATTCTAGATAGTCCAATTGACTGTTTTTTGAGCATTTCACATTGAAATAGACATGACAGTACATGTCTACATGTATTGAAACAAAGACATGACAAGTGTTATACATTTATGGATAGATCTGTGCAAAATGATGAAAAAAAAGAACATATTATGAATGAATAAAGAATATCTAAATAGGAGGTGGGCTAAGATATTAAGATTTTTCTTCATATTTTTCTTTTTTGTTTTTTCCTCCTCTTTGCTCTCTTTTTCACGCTTTTAAACATTTTCATCTTTCATCCTTCTCTTTATTAATTTGCTTATTCCTTAACATTTTATTGAGAAAATACTATTATACACTAACCCCTGAGAGAACATTGTTAACAACAGTAAATGTATTTTGTCAACACTTGTAATGAACAATATTGTGTAAAATATAGAATTAACCATTTGATCACTTTGATGAATGTACCATCGCTAGGCGAGTTGAGTGTTTTGCGTTGGGCTCTGACGGGTTGAGTGAAGATGGTCAGTGAGGCTTCCGAAATGAGGCCAAGGCATCTTTAATACTGGGAACCAAACCTCGCACGCTGAAAAGAGGAAACCTGGCAAGTGTTAGCAACAAAACATGATCAGTGCAACTGGAATGCAGGGAAATTAGGGAAGGTGGTGAGTGACTTCAGAGTAGGGTTGGAAGGAAGCAATTCTCAAAGCCATGAAAAGCATTGAAGACATTTTGACTTGGATATGAGGGGGCAAGGCTTGGTGGTCACGTGGTCTAAGTGACATTTAGAGAAAGGCATTTTTGTTTCAAGGAATAAAAGGAATTCTTAAGGGGGTCAATGTTTGTGGGGTATCCCTTGGAGATGTTGGGTGATCCAGGCAAGACTGGATTATTCTTTGGACGATGGACAGAGGTGACCGGATTCGAGTATTCAGGTGACAAAGCTGAGAGTATTTAGTGATAGGGTGATTGGACACCCTATCAATGAGTAAAGACGGATGTCAAGGATCACCGCAAGTGTTCTGACATGGATGATCCAATAAACTGTGCCACCACTAACCAGATAGAGAATGTTGAGAGAGAACCTTTTTGGGACTATGATGAGTTTGTTCCTAGATTTGTGCATCACAGAGAAGAGACAAGGGTCAGACAAATTGGCCAATGAGAAGAGATTAAAGC
Organism: Spilogale gracilis; assembly: GCA_004023965.1. Lineage (NCBI taxonomy): Eukaryota > Metazoa > Chordata > Mammalia > Carnivora > Mephitidae > Spilogale > Spilogale gracilis. The sequence goes on along the minus strand of PITA01021700.1, from coordinate 13,943 downwards.
ACACTCTAAATGCGGATATGGGTTTTGCTTGTGCTTTGCTATGCATGGAGGAGTGAGGCTGTGAATGTGTGTGTCCTTGAGTTGACTCTCTAGTAAACTGTAGCTTGTTTTCCAGTGTCAGTTAAATTCTAAGCTTACAATTGGTCTTGGCACATGTATAGTAGTGCAGAAATTGAAGTACACATTGTAAAGATAAATAAATTTACATGAGATCCTGATATTTTGTCCTATTTACTATGGAATTTTAAATGTATTATAAAATCTATCAGAGCTTTAGTTTCCTTTTGTACAAAACAATAGGCAATTTACCTAACCTTGAGGGTGATGGGAGTGGTTGAGACAACATATGTTAATCACGTAGCACATTGCCAAGCACAGAGTCATCTGTCAATCAGTGGTAGTTACTTTCTTGAATTATTCCAAAAATCCTGATACATTCTTAAGAAGAAAGATCTGATTGTGGAGAGTTTAACCACTAATGTCAGCAGAGATACTCACTCCCTTGTAGACCGCGTAGGCTCTCCCTGAGCAGGTCCCAGTCCTGATCACACGCTTTACCTCTTACACCTCTACGGTGCCTCAGTCTCTCTAGAATCTCCCCAAAGGTGATTCTTATAAGCGTGATATTCACTGATGACTAATCAGCTAACATGTTTAATTAACTCTTAGAGATATATTTCAAATGTTGAAAATTATTCCATGATAATCAAAAATGAAGGGATAGGACGTAAAATCTATTAGCACCCACTCAAGCTACAGTGCCCGAGTCCTGCATGGAACATTAGACCCAGAGACTGTTCTCTGTATTCAAGTGTTCTATTGAGAAATACCATGAGTTTTAAAACAAGAAGTAGTACTATGGGCAAGCAGAGGTAATTGTTAATGATGAAATGGTCAATACAGCAGGAATATATAACAACATAAGAATATAGAAACATCTAAAATATAACACCAAAATACATGAAAAGAAATCTTAACACAAATGAAAAGAAAGGGAGAATGCAATGATAAATGTTAGAGATGTTAATACTGACCTGTCAGTCATTGATAGAACAACTCAACAGAATATCAGAAAAAAAATGTAGCAGTTTTGGGTGATGCAATCAGACAACTTGACCTAGTTAACATTTACAGAATACCTACCCAAAAATTGGATAATACACAATCTTTTAAAATAATTGAAAAGTATGTAGGATAGACTGTATGCTGAGCCATGACAGAAGTTTCAATAAATTTTTAAAAAATTAAAATTTTATAAAATATATTCCCTGATCACACTGAAATTAATTTAGTGATCCACAGTTGCAAGAACTCCTGGAAAACTACAAATATGTAAAAATTAAGCATTATAATTCTAAATAGTCCATGAGACAAATATTAAATAACAAATGAAATTTTAAAATGCTTCAATATGGACAACAGCAATATGATATATCAAAACATGTAAGATGTTGCTAAAATAATGGTTAAAAAGCTGTATCTTTCATACCTACCTTAGGGATACTAACCTAAGATAGCTTCCATCTTAAGAAACCAATGGAAGGGGTGCCTGGGTGGCTCAGTCTTTGAGTGTTTGACTCCTGATTTTGGCACAGGTCATGATCTCAGGGTCATGAGATGGAGCCCTGAATCAGACTCCACTCAGCATGGAGTCTGCTAAAGTTTTTCTCTCCCTCTCCCTCTGCCTCTCACCTCCTAAAATAAATGAATAAATCTTAAAATGAAAAAAAAAAAACAAATGGAAAAGAAGATAAAACAAAATGAAGAACAAACTAAAGCCACTATAAACAGAAAGTACGTTCTATATATAACATAGAACCAAAAAGCAACAAAACTCGAAATGGATCAAAAACCTCAATGTGAGGCAGGAATCCATCAAAATCCTGGAAGAGAACATAGGCAGTAACCTCTTTGACATCGGCCACAGCAACTTCTTCCAAGACATGTCTCCAAAGACAAAGGAGAAAAAAGCGAAAATAAACTTCTGGGACTTCATCAAAATAAAAGATTCTGCACAGCAAAGGAAACAGTCAACAAAACAAAGAGACAACCCACAGAATGGGAGAGGATATTTGCAAATGACACTACAAACAAAGGGCTGGTATCCAAGACCTATAAAGAACTACTCAAACTCAACACCCAAAAAGAAGATGAACATATCAAAAAATGGGCAGGAGACATGAAGAGGCACTTCTCTGTAGAAGATATACAAATAGCTAACAGACACATGAAAAAATGTTCAGCATCACTCGCTATCAGGGAAATTCAAATCAAAAGCACACTGAGATGCCATGTTACACCAGTCAGAATGGCCAAAATTAACAAGACAGGAAACAACAAGTGTTGGAGAGGCTGTGGAGAAAGGGGAACCCTCTTACACTGTTGGTGGGAAGGCAAGCTGATGCAGCCGCTTTGGAAAACAGTGTGGAGATTCCTTAAAAAATTAAAAATAGAACTACCCTATGACCCTGCAATCGCACTACTGGGCATTTACCCCAAAGATACAGATGTAGTGAAAAGAAGGGCCATATGTACCCCAATGTTCATCGCAGCAATGGCCACAATCCCCAAACTGTGGAAAGAGCCAAGGTGCCCATCAACAGATGAATGGATAAAGAAGATGTGGTCCATATATACAATGGAATACTATGCCTCCCTCAGAAAGGGTGAATATCCAACTTTTGTAGCAACATGGACGGGGTTGGAAGAGATTATGCTGAGTGAAATAAGCCAAGTAGAAAAAGTCAAGTATCACATGGTTTCATTTACTTGTGGTGCATAACGGGTAATATAGAAGACAGTAGGAGAAGGAAAGGAAATGGGAAGTAGGGTAATTCAGGGAGAGAAATGAAACATGAGAGACTTTGGACACAGAAACAACCTGAGGGACTTGGCGGGAGGGTGGTGGAGGGATGGGAGAGCCTGGTGGTGGGTACTGGGGGCACCTAAAGCGTGGAGCACTGGGTGTGGGGAATGGGGAATGAATCTTGGAACACTGGAAAATTAAAAAAAAAAAACTTAAGTAACAATAAAATAATAATAATAAAAATAAAAAAGCAACAAAATAGAAAAGATAAACTGATAAGGAAAATCAAAGTTGATTCTTTAGATTGATCAGCAGAGTTGAAAGATCTTTAAGTAGATATTCAAGAAAACTAGAAGAAACAAATTACTAAAATACGGAATTAAAACAATAAGGAAATATTGGGAACAATTTCATGTCAACAAATGAGAAGGCTTAGATGCAGTGGAGAGATTCCTACAAATTACTGAGTCACTGAAGGAGAATTTAATTTTATGAATGGATCTTGACAAGAAAAAGTATAGTGATTAAAAATATTTCTCCCACAAGAATCTGAGGCCCAAATGACTTCACTGAAAAATTGTATCAAATATGTGGAGAAGAAATAATGCCAGTTCTTTCCTAGACTTTTCAGAATGTGCAAGATGAAAGGACACTTCCCAGTCTATTCTATGATGTCACCATAATCCTCATACCAAAACCTGACACAGACATCACAAGAAAAACTACTACAGACCAATATCCTTCACTTCATAAACGTACTCACCAAATCCCTCACAAATACTAGCAAGCCAAAATCAGTGGCACGTTAGAAAGATTATGTCCAGGGGCACATGGGTGGCTCAGTTGTTAGGTGTCTGCCTTCGGCTCAGGTCATGGTCCCGGAGACCCGGGATCGAGTCCCACACCGGGCTCCCTGCTCGGCGGGAAGCCTGCTTCTCCCTCTCTCACTCCCCCTGCTTGTGTTCCCTCTATGGCTGTGTTTCTCTCTGTCAAATAAATAAAATCTTAAAAAAAAAAGATTATGTACAAAGAAAGAAAGAAAGAGAGAGAGAAAGAGAGAAAGATTATGTCCTGTGACCAAATGGATTTCTATTTGGAATGCAAGGTCAGTTTAAGATCTGGAAATCCATCAGTGTAATACACAATCCTAACAGAGTAAAATATAAAATAAAACACCCAACTATAGGAATAGTTGAAGAAAAAAACATTTAAAAGAGGGATGGTTTCATAAAGGTACTAATTCCATTGATGAGGGATCACCCCCTTGTGACATGATCATCAAAAACTTTACTTCCTCATACCATTGCTGTAGGGGTTAGAAATAATGTTGATGGGACATGAACATTCAGACCATAGAATACCGAAAAAAAAAAAAAACAATTGCATACTGTTATGGAGTGAATTCTGCTCCCCCAAATTCATATGCTAAATTCCTTATGGCCAGTGCCTCGGAATGTGACCTTATTTAGAAATAGGATCCTTACAGAGACAGTCCGGTCAAAGTGAGGTCATTAGCATGGGCCCCAATCCAATATGGCAAATGTCCTTATACAGCGGAAATTTGGATACAGACACACATCGAGGGAAGGCAATGTGGATGAACCCAGGGAGAAAATGGCCATTTGCAATTTGATCAAATTCTGGAACAGAGTCTCCTTCACAGCCCTTGAAAAACAGCAACCCTGCCGACACCTTGGTTTTAGATGTAAGACAATAACTTTCTCTTGTGGAAGCAACTCCTTTTCTTGTGGGGCTTTGTTAGGGCCATCCTAGGAGGTTAATACGCACACCATATGGCAGATAAAAGCTTCAAGTGTAGATGATATAAGCAATGGTTACAACTCATTCAAAAGATAACAAAGAAGAAAAATAAAAAGTGGGTCAAAGACATCATATGAAAAGGGGCTCAACATCATTAATCATTAAGAAAATTTGAATCAAAACAATAGTAAGTTACCACCAGTGTCCAGCCTATTGGAATAGATGTAATAAAGACATCAGACAATACCAGGTGTTGAAGGGAGACACTGAATGTCTCAAACATTACTTGTGGAATGTAAAATAATTTAGCCACTTCGGATGTGGTTTCTTGCTAAGAGACACATGAAGTTGACATATGTCACAGCAAGTGTACTTCAGGAATCCACTGAATGAAAACGCATGTCCATGAAAGACTCATAAAAAAACGTTAGCAGCATTATTCATGAGAGCCAAAACGTGGGAACCATCCAAATGTCCATCAGCTGGTGACAGGATAAACAAAATAGAGCCATACAGTGGAAAACTACTCAACATCAAAAAGAAATCAAATACTGATACGTAGATATGCCCCAAAAGCATCTTGATAGCTTGGCTTAGCCTCATGTCCTTGCTTTTGACCTTCTCCTCCCTCAGATGCTCTCTGTACAGATCCGTATCCTAACCGAACACTCCCAGCTTCTCCTTGGTGGGCCCTTCAGCTCTGCCCTGAGCTAACACACTCCCCTAGACACATTCCTGCTGGCATGAGGTCCTTCCAGCTCTGACTGTGGGACATATTGGTGCCCAAGGATTGCCATTTTTAGAGAAGGGAGGAAAATTATTGGTCTGCCACATAGAGATGTTAGCATCCCTGATGGGGGGCCCAGCAATGTTTCAGATCCCTGCCTCAGTATCAAATGTCTCTCTAAATAAATGTGTAGCCCCACCTTTATCATTCAGTCCTGACAGTTCTAGTCCGAGCAGAATATGTCCAGGTTTTAATTAATTGACCCAGTCACTTTACATTGCTGTCTAGCTCTGGGAAACTGACATTTAAGAGAGATGTTTTCTTCGTGATATTTTATTGTAATAGTCTTATTGCCAATAAATATGGAAAAGGACAAATTAATTATCACGAGGTTCTTCTCGAACAACACCAAGCCATTAATAAGATGGGAGTATGTTTAAAAGGTCCAATGAAATGCTCAACCAGGCTTATGTGTTCTATTTGCTACGCGTTACCTCACACATGATTACAGCCAGCAGCCTGATCTAGTGATGAGGTTTTATCCTTTGAAGTCTTATTTATAGAGATAAAAACTTGATGGATTGGTCAAATCAATTAAGCAGCATTTGGGGAATACTTACTGGTCTTGTCTTCTCATATTCTATTTACATAAAAATCACAAATCTTTTATTAAATATTATTATGATATAAAATTATTTTCTCTTTATATTAAATGATAAAAGAAATGTATAGGAGCATGCATTAAAAGACCAAAACCAATAATAAACTTGGAGGCATCTTTCTGTGCTTCTACTGCTCTGAAAAAAAAACAGACCAAGGTGGGTTTTTGCTGATTCTCCACGTGATACTTCAAATTTCCAGATACAAAGTTGAAGAGAGTGTCCAAGGGATAGTTTTCAGTCTTAGCAAAGCAAACAGGAAGAAAGCAAAGAGAACATTTCTTCTGCAGAAGGAGGATCAGCCTGTTGCCGTCAGAACTTCTCTGTGAATAGGGCACACCGTCCAGGAGCACAAAATCATCAGAGGCTCCTCGGGCACCGCAGGCCCTGTGGATGACCTAGCGAGAGACTGCGGGGATGGGATGAGCTGTGGTGCCCCGTGCCCCACGTCTGAGAGGCACATCTCCCCTCTGGCAGACTTTACATCCTAACAGGCTGTTTTCTCTGGGATCCTAAGTCCACATGTAAGTGGAAAAGTGATGTTCTGAGAAAAGGAAGCACCTAGAACGTGCAAAGCACTTGGTAAGGTTATCTCCCGTGGGTGTTAAGCACCGAGAATTAGAGCCCTGCGTTGACTGGGCGCCAGGGGCTCAGCCGGGTGCGCGTCTGCCCTCTGCTCAGGTCATGGCCCCGGGGTCCTGGATAGAGCCCCACCTCGGGCCCCCTCCCTCCCCCCAGCTCGTGGTGTCTCCCTCTCCCTCATGCTTTCTCTCTCTCTCTCAAATAAATAAATAAAATCTTAAATAAAAATAAAGTTCAGTTATTGAACACCTGCATGATGGACTAGAGAAGGGAAAACCAGGCCGTGTGCCATCTGGCCTGAATGTATCTTTTCTATCAAAATACATGAAAGGATATTAAAAAATAAACAACCGGTCGATAAATACATTTTACTTAGCAGGGCATTTAAGCATTTGCAGTAATGCAATTTTTGTAGAGAATGAGACACGGATTTCTATGTGCATCGGACACCTTGCTGCAGAGAGAGGTCAAGTGCTGGGCTCCCGACGGGGCAGCAGTAATTATGCACCGGGTATGACTCCAAGAGCCACACCCGGGCTCAACACCAGTAACCTCTCATCTCGAAAACCACTCTTCAAAGCAGGCATCTTATTTCCATGGTATTGATGGGAACCGTAGGCGCAAGAGTTAGAAATCTTCGGGAAGCCGCAGGTTCCATGAGCAGGATTAAAGCCCGGGTTGACAAGCACAGCGACTGCCTTCCCAGGAGAGCTGTCGGGCTGGGCGTCGGGGGCAGGGCAGAGAGAGAGGCCAGTTTCCAGACAGCACCTCAGCCGGGGAAGGAGGGCAAGGCCAAAGGGGGAGGTCCCGGGGCGCGGAGGCTCTGGGTGTGCGGTGAGAAGGGCGCGTTACCCCCGTGGACTCCCTTGCCCCCAGAACCATAACCCTGATCTCATCGGGACCAAAGCCGTTACGGGACATTCTGCAATATACTCCACTGGCACCCTTCCCATCTGTCACGGTCACCAGAAGCGAGAACGTCTGAGAAATCTCTGCGACCGAAAGGAGCTGAAAGTTGCTCACAGCCAAATGCAGTGTGATTTTCCTGAAACAAGAAAAAGCGCATCAGACAAAACTCGGGCAACAGGAAAAGATTATGAAGTCTGGTTAGTCATCATGTGTCACTACTGGCTTGTTCCCCGTGACGAGTGCAGCCGGCTCACGTAAGGCGTTAGTAAGAAGAGACAACAGAGTGTGGGGCGGAAGGGAGATCTCTGTACAGTCTCCGTCGTTTCCAGAGAATTCTAAAGCTGTTCTAAAACGAAAAAGTTGATTCAAACAAAAACTGGCCTCTAGCAGAAACGCTTCTATTGTATCATAAGTTAGAATTTCACTGTAGCTGAGAAATCTACAATCTTTGTGTGGAAGCAAACAAAGCCAAACAACGGAAAGACAGTTAGTCTGCTTCTGCATGAAGACCCCCAGGCCAGGAGAAGGAGCGGGAGCAGGGCGCACGCCCACAAGAACGGGCCGCTTCGGGATGTGCATCTTGCTCTGTGCCCCGTGTGCCGGGACAGGGCAGGGTCAGAAAGCCTTGGCTATGCTCCCTTTTGTCTCCTCGGTGTCAGGCACAGGACCTGGTCCATCACAAATGATTAAAACAAGAAAACGATGGGGGAGCCTAAGTCGTTCAGTCAGTTAAGCAACTGATTTGGCTCAGATCATGATCCCAAGGTCATGAGACTGAGCCCAGAGTTGGGTCCCTCCCTGCTCAGTGCAGAGTCTACTTAAGTTTCTATCGCTGTCCCACTCTCTTTACCCCTCCCTGCTGTACTCTCTCTCTCTTACCCAAACAAATAAATAAATCTTAAAACAACAACAACAAGAAATGACGACTGAATGCATGAACCAAGATAATACTGATTAAAACGAAATGAAACAACCATGACCAAGGGAAAAAATAATGTAGCCAATGAAAGGAAGTCAAAGATGTTACTTAATATGATGTTGAAGAAAACACCCAGCGGACTGACCTTTGTGTCTCTTCAGCCTCATGTTTGGGTGCTGCAGGGATATGGGCTGTTTTCCCAAAGCACCAACAACAGTCTCCTTAATGATCTCCAACTCAGTGATGCATCAGACCCACGGCTTCCATACCACGATGCCTGCACTCCTGGCCAGAAGGAAATTTCCTTTCGAAAAACACTGGAATAAGAGTCTTTTTCTTGAGAATAATGTGAAGTAAAAATGTTAAAAATACTGTTTTGAAAGCAAGAGGATGCAGGGAGCGGGGAGGAAATGACTGGAGATGCGAGCATTATTTTCAGGTAAGTGGACAGAAAAGCATTTTTGTTGTGCAATTCTCTTTCTGTACAACATTTTTCTTCTGCTTGGAATTGGCTCTCTATTACATATAAGTAAACAGAAGTGTCTACAATATGCCGGAGCTACTTCTTGCTGAACAAAACAGTGCTCATTTTTTATATAAATGCTGGACTTCGTTTTCATGCTCTCTAAATTATAGTCTGCTGCAAAATTGCACACCAAGACATTTTTCTGAAGAAGATCCATAATACATCCAAAGCCACAAGGCAATGAAAATACTGATTCTTCAATAATTCAGACGCCTGCACTGATTTAGAATAAAAATTGGGGACATTAATAGAGAAGCACAACCTCACGGACTGTGTCTAATATGGCTAATAGAATATCATCTATTTTCCTTGATAGGTCCTCATGTAAAGAATTTTCCATTTGTTTATTTGTTTTAGTTACAGTGTAGACATTGCTAAAAATGCGGTTTATTGTATCTCCTAACTGCGAGCTGTGAGCGGGATTCTCTGACTCATGTGTGTGAAGGTCAGAGGAGGGCGGCCCTGCAATACTGGGTCCCGAAGGGCAGGAAGAAAACCGTTGGTCTCTCCTGCAAGCTTGCCCAAGCACACGGGCGCAGAGAGACCCTGAGAAGACCCATGCTCTCCTCCAGCAGAAATGCCCTCGCAAGTGATTGTAGGCTCTCATTCTTCTATTTTCTATTTGTAAATTATCAAGGTGAGCACATTCAGAACATACATAAACATAAGTGGATAAGACTCAGTTTTCTAAATAAGTCACATTCACAGGTTCTAGGGATTAGGACACTTATATATCTTTTTGGAAAGGACACTCCACCTGACCATAGGCACATGCTTGAATAAATGCGTGCATGGCCACACACAAAATAGATAGTTTCAGTCAAATTTGCAGCAGGAAACAAATGGAACCGTGCAATTGGGATGCTCAGAGGACGGTTTACCGAAGGGTCTCTCTGCAAAGGTCTGGGTGGGAAACAAGAAAAGCCGAAGGGCTGGAGGGGCCTGTAAGTCTACTCTGAGGCCCCAGCCAAGGGCAGGGGAGGGGCTCCCAGAGAGCAGCTCTGTTTATCAGGGAGGGTGGTCCTTCCGTCCTGGAGCGGAAGCCACAAGCTCCAGGACTTCCCTGCTCCCACTCTCTCACCTCCAGCATCGGCAGCGGGGGACACCCCTGTGTGTGTACGTTGGCCTCTTGCTGGAAGCAGAGTGGAGAAAGGGAGGCAGTGGGTCTGGAAACATGAGCAGAGCATTTCTGGCTCATATGGAGCTCCTCGGCAAAGAGACCACACGGACACATTTGCAGATCTCTGTCTTGCAGCCCAAGCGGGGCTCTTGTACAGGTATTGCTGCCTGTGTGCACTTTTCACGCCTCAACTTACCTCATTGGATGTTATGTATATGAAAATATCATACAAACGAAAGTTATGTATATGAAAACAACACAAAGATTTTCTCCATGAGCATACAAAATACTCACCATTCAGCGTCAGCTCTCCTTACTTGAAAAAATGGTTCCTATCAGGGGAGTTTCCATTTATTTCTTCCTAATAATTATTGAATCCACAGTATTTCTTTATATCAAATTCTTAGTTTAAAAATTGAATCACAACCTAAAAATAATCACAATAATTGATTATCTCAGGTGAAAAATTATGAATATATAAGAACTGTTCTGCTTGTAAATCAAATACATTTTCACCAAAGTAAAAAAAATTTAAATTTATTTAACTACATAAGGCTCATCAAAAGCATTTTTAAATTCACACCAGAAATAGAAAGCTCACACCATGACTGTCATCCAGCCAAAAAACCAAATTTTGTTTCATCCACAGCCATGGACTTAGCGAGCAGCCTTCAAGTCTTTAGGAGCTCATCTGTAAAATGGGTTCGTGATGATTACCCTCTTACCCTGTATCACAATCCTAGAACGTCGGGGCGGGGGCTGGCCACAGTACTAGTTTACTGTTAGGATTCATAGTGTAGGACCTTTACCCTTCCCTGCCCTGCAGAGAACAGGGACTGGAGAAGAGTGCTCAGAGATTAGACAGACAGAGCGTGAGGTAGAGGACAGTTTACAGGGCATCCCAGGAACGGCAGGGAGCCCCGTGCCTTCAGTCAGTGCCTGTCCTGTGCACTTACTAGTCTCCCTCTGTACGTCCTGTCTTCCAGACGTTTTGTCTATCAGGAGAGACTAGCACCAACAAGACCTAGGTTGGCAAGGTGGGAAGGCTAATTATTCCTTCTAGAGGTCCAGCAATGGGAGATCAAGGAAGGCAAGGGTTTGAGCTTTTTGTTATTAATGTTATTTAGAGCTACTGTCTTATTCAAAAGGCATTTAACTATGTTTCAAATGACCGAATATTTTAAACGATTCAGGATTCGTTTAAAAGGTTGGAACTTTCACGGGTGGCTGAATCAGTGGACCATCAATGTTTGATTTGGAGTGGTGAGTTCGAGCCCCACATTGGGTGTAGAGATTATTTAAAAATAAAATCTTAAAAAAAAAAAGATTGGAATTTTTAGCCCCTGAGTTTTCGATTATAGATTTCCTGTGTACTTTTCCCTAAAATTAACTTTGGGACAGCATTCTGTTATGTAACAAAGATTGAGGATAATATCATGATTTACTATAAATCACAGAATAGAAATTAAATACATCAGCATGACAAAATTCAGGTCTCATAAATATATCGGTTAAGAAAAATGGTAGGTATGTCTCGCTGTCTTCTGCTCTAGCTAGTAAAAGACAATGATGTATTATTCCTTCCATGTTTGATTAAATCACTAGGTATTACAGTTAGCATAGTCTGTCACCAAACATAATACATTTTAAATAGCTGTCTTTCTGTAGAGGAGGCCAAAATTGGGCCTTCCTGGTGTTATAAATTATTTTTTTTTCTATAGAGAGAATATGCTTAACTCTTCACTTCAAGCCACTAAACACTTATCTATTTATTTATTTCATTTTATTTGCCCTGAAATATGCTTGGATTTCTGCCATGAGTAAACAGATCTCATTTCATTGTTTCATACTGTCCAGTTATTTTCTGAGAATTCGAATGTATCAAATACACTCAATGCTAAAATTGAATGAACGAATTGAGTTTCCCTTTCTGTCCAATTCTTACAATAAAATCACAACTCCAAACTGTCTGAGAGTCATCTTCAGTTCTGATGGGACAAGGTACATGCAATGACCTTCTTGGGAAAAGGACATTTCTGCTGGTGGAAGGTAGGATAACTCTCCCAGATCGTTACCTAAGAATGATTAGGAAATTCTCCTCAGGACAAGGTAGGAACTTCCTCCACTAGATATATTTCAAAGGGGTGATAGGAGCCAAGGTGAAAGTGTGTGCCAAGTAGAGCTCGCTTGTTCATTTTGTCACTGCATAGTGTGGTCACCAGTTGACTTTCCATGTTGTATAAAACATGTGAAATTTTTGTGGCAGATACTCTGCCCTTTCTCTTAGCTTTGCTTCATGCATGGCAAATAAGTTACTGAATAAATATTTTTGCCTTTGTTGGATGAATAACATAGGGCTAAATAATCTACTGTCTTGAAGTGTGTGTCTGTAGACATCATATTGATTTATCATGAGGGCTCACTCCTGACAATATGATAAAGCTTTTCTTCCCCCTTTCTCTGTGACTCCCTATTTACCTCTAGGTCATGAAGTAGAGGGCACCTGTTTGTGTTCTTAGTATGGTTTGGAAAGCAAGAAAATGTATGAATCATCCAAGATAGGCAAGGAAAGAACAGAAAATGCACATCAGCCACAGTATTTTAACACAGTGGAAGAGAAGTCTCTCACTGGGTTTCTTTCTTGAGTCCATGGGAAATATGGACAGAGCAAAAAGAACACAATTATGTTTAAAAAATAAGATAAAGAAAAAGAAGGAAATTCAGGACTATGACTCTAAACAAACATGGCCTTGAGAAGCAAGTCAGGGTTCTCTCAGTAGCTCTGGGGGTGGTCAAGGTGGGTCACTAGTCTCAGGCACCTGTCTGGAGGACCCAGCCAGACATACAGGACTGGGGGACATAGGCCTTGTGGAGGGCAGGACGGGCCATAGATTGCATGATTCTGGTAACAAGGGGTAGATCAATAGGATGTCTGACTGTTTATGGGAGGATCTTGGGGTCATCCAAGTGTTTGCCCTGACTTTTAGGAATTCTTGCCATTTTTAGGATAAGGATTTCTGCTAAGTGACCTTTATTGGTTCCAGGTGACATTGGTTCAAAGTCTAGCTGTCCCCCTGACCACCTGGGTTTGGGCTGGAACTGGGACACGTCTGAGCCACATGTGTCCACCAGGGAGCTGAATGAGTGCTTTACATCAGCTCCTATAGACCCTCTGTGTGGACAGCATGGCCAGACTCCCACATCAGGATAAGACTGGACCCTTAGGTCAAAGTGAAAAGTTAACCTTGTCTATATTACTGTGTAAGTTTTGAGGGAATTTTCATTAAACTTTTCTAAATATCTTCATATTTTATTGTAAAAGGTTACTTCCTTAGAGCATAGGCCTTTTCTTTCCTCCCACCCCCCACTCATAGCTTTCACATCTTTACACTAAAGTACTATAGTGGATTAACCAATGTTAAAATTAAGAACCAATTTTCCAAATGTCATGAGGTTTGTCAGTACAGGGCCACACTGACAAGAGAACCACCAAATCAATACCTGGACAGTGGCCTCCGGGTCTGTCAAGAGTGCCACCAGTGGTCATTTTCTCCTTCTCAGAGCTCCTGGGGTGTCCTCGGCACCCTGCCCCAGGACCCCTGCTCTCACTGCACTGACCTTCCCCAGGACAGCAAGGGTGCAGGGTCATTCTCTTCCCCCCTCTCATTTACAAAGCCTGGGCCTTAGCTCCACCATCCTCCTGCTTTCATTACTCAGAGGCCCAGGCCTTAGAGAGTCATCCTCAACCATCCATGAAGAGGGAAGAAACCCATGAAAAACAACCTTAACACTCACAACTACCCTGAACCTAGTATTTCCTTCCTTCTTTCCTTCCTCCCTTCCTTTCCCTCTCCCTCACTCCCTCTCCCTATGTCTCCCCTCCTTCTTTCCTTCCTCCCTCCCATCCCTCCCTCCCTCCCTTCCTCCCTTCCTT